>APFE030038779.1:0-12456 GCA_000404065.3 Pinus taeda
TTGTTGCTTCTCCGCTAGGAACAACTTCTATCAATCAGGACAGTTGTTTCTGCTGCTATTGCTCTGCTTGGCTGATGCCCTCAGTTTTCCTGTGATCTACAACCATGCTCTGATACCATGTTGGAATTTCTAAGTCTAACTGTTAGAAATCCTTCATGTACTTTCTGATTTATTTTGCCTACTTGTCCTGTCTAATTAACAAGTTATTTACCATATAAACACTGAAAATAAATACAAGTACATGCTCAACACATTACAGATCATCAACTAAAGGAAAACACAAGCACACAAGTGACATCATTGTTTTTGGACAAATGTCCCCGGAAAAATCCCAATGAGGGAAAACGGTGCAGCTATTTGAGGTTTTTTATTATTAAGCAGTTTCAGAATACAATCTGGGTGCTAGAAATGGTTCACCCAACAGAGAATGCTCTCGGCAGTAGTACCTCTCAGTTGGAGATAGATATTCCGCCTAAAAAACCTAGATGAACAATCCCACCTCAGCTCCAATCTGCCCCACAAAATCTCCCAGCATCAGTCTCTCTAGCCCAGCATCAGCCCAGCTCACCTGCGTCAGTCTCTAGAGGCACTGCGTCAACCTCTAGAGCCTCTGCGTCACCCTCTCCCGACTTTTGTGTTGATGCTCTTGGTACCCTCTCTACCTCTCTGCTTCTGTATTCACTGCCCCTCAGCTGCAACTCTGATCACTCCTTCGATTTCCTCAGCAAGCCCTGCCTCAGAAAATCGAATTCTTGATCAACTCAGTGTGTTCTCCAAGTGACCCTCAAGCCTCCTCTTATACTTTTCTCGTTGATTAAGTCCTTAATCAACGACTAAGATTAAGTCTGGTTTCATCCATGACTTTTGGGCTCTTCTAACATAGTTTTATATTAATTCACAATTATATTTTATTTTCCCTAAGTTTAGACTTAGGGACTCCATTAAAAATATTAAATATTTTAATATCTCCCAAACTGTTTAGAATCTGCCCAAACCATTTATGGGTATTGGAGATATCATGTGCTTTAGCCTCTCCACCAATTTTCGTGGCTAGAGCACATCCGATGCTACCCCAAATAAACACAGATGTGCAGGATTCTTGAGGAGTCCACCTCTTGGATCAGGGAGACCACAATATTCAGTGGTAGGATGGATTAGTGCCAGTTAATGTAGTCAGAGATCGAGTTACAGTTGCAGTAGATGTGAAAATTCCTAGACTTGAAGAAACCCCTACTGTAACAAATCTAAATCTACTTCACCTACTTGAATTTTTAACATTAACCAAGTTATTCTTCTCAATACTGAAGCAAATTACTTTTGCAACCTACACTAATTAAATATTTGATCTCATAAAACAGAAAATAGAGCAAAGAACAAGATACATAGGACACACTTATTTTTGGACACAATAGTCTGCAGAAAAACCCAATGGAGGGAAATCAGTGCAACAACTCTAAGGGTTTATTATTATGTAGGAGAAATATATTAATACAAGTCTAGCATGCTCATCTAGCAACCCTTTACAGAAAAAATACTGGCAGAAAATCTAATTGAGTTTTACCTCACTTCACCTGGCAGAATTCTGGTTGATCCAACACAAGACTGGCTAACCCCGACTATTTCTACGTTGGCTCTACGTCACCTTCTCTACCCTCTGCGTCAGCTCTCCTGGTTGTTCCGGTAGTTGCAGTAGTTCTGAATTCTACGTGACAAGTAGCTTTTCTGCGTCAGCTCTCCCGGCTACTGCGTTGCCTCTGCGTTAGCTCTCCTAGCTACTGTGTTTCCTCTGCATCAGCTATCCCGGCTGTTCTGGCAGTTCCCGATAGTTTCGGTTGTTCCAAAAGTTCTCGATTCTGTGTGACAAACAGCGTTTCTGTGTTAGCTCTCCCGACTTGTGTGCTGCCTTTCTGCAAGCTCTCTCTGCCTCTTTGTCAGTATTCTCTGGAAAGTCCTCCTTCCAGATTTTCACTACCCCTCTGTTGTTGAATGATCACTTAATTCAAATTTCTCAGCTTCCTAGCCCTCGAAATCTAACTCTAGATCAATTCTCTCCCTCTCTGTGTGTTTCCAATTGAACCCCCAAGCCTCCATTTTATACTTTTCATGTTGAGTCTTCAACGGTCGAGATTAAGTCTCTAATCAACAGCTAAGATTAAAACATGACTTGATCCGCCTTCTAGATCATTCTCACCCATATTTTCATTAATACCCGTTAATATTTTAATTTCTCTAAGTTTATACTTAGAAACTCCATTAAAATTATTAATGATTTTAATAAAATACATTTCGGGTGCAATTTCACCAAATGGTTTCTGAGTTCTTTAAAACTCATGTGCCTTAGCCTCTCCACCAATTTTCAAGGCTAGAGCACTTCCAATGCTAACAAAAACTAACAGTAGCTAGTAGCAGTCGGAGACTCTAGAGAAAGATGCATCATATTGATCACAATTGATTCAGTATTTAGGATGCTTTTCAATTGCAGATGTTGTAATTTCAACAGCAACAGATGAAGAGTGAGTTGCAGTGCTGATGCAGTGTTGGCAACAGTTAAGCAGGGTCAATAGCAGCACAAATGCAACAAATATCAGAGTTGCGCAACGTGACAGGAGATGATGTAGACATAGGGGGCTGCCACAAGATGTGCACTAGAGCACTAGAACACATTCCTCACTAACAGGGAGTGTTAGTTTTTGTCACATCGGATTTGTTTGTGGAGAGGCTAGAATACAAGAGATTGCCAAAAGCTAGAAATCATTTCCTGGAAATTCTGCCTAGAAATGACATAATTAGATAATTAGCCAATTTTTAAATATTTCCTAAGTCTAGACTTAGGGAATATGGTTAATTAATCATAATTAATTAAGTCAAGGGGTGAATGATCTAGAAACTCACATGGATAGACTTCAAGTTAATCCTAGCCAATGACTAAGATTTAATCTTGGTCGTTGGAGTCCCAAAAGAGGATTATCAGAAGTCGATGGGCACTTGGAGAAGACACTTGAGAGGTTCGATTTCATGAGAAGATCAATTTCTAGAGTAGCAACAATCAGTTGTCGGAGAGAGAACCTATGAGATCAAACCAATAAGTGGGGCAGAGATAGTGATCTGGAGGATTTTCCACATCCGGAGAGGCAGCAACAAGTGAGTCAAATTATCCAAGAGACAGGGAGTGTTAGTTTTTGTCACATCGGATTTGTTTGTGGAGAGGCTAGAATACAAGAGATGTCCAAAAGCTAGAAATCATTTCCTGGAAATTCTCCCTAGAAATGACATAATTAGATAATTAGCCAATTTTTAAATATTTCCTAAGTCTAGACTTAGAGAATATGGTTAATTAATCATAATTAATTAAGGGGTGAATGATCTAGAAACTCACACGGATAGACTTCAAGTTAATCCCAGCCATTGACTAAGATTTAATCTTGGTCGTTGGAGTCCCAAAAGAGGATTATAAGAAGTCGATTGGCACTTGGAGAAGACACTTGAGAGGTTCGATTTCATGAGAAGATCAATTTCTAGAGTAGCAACAATCAGTTGTCGGAGAGAGAACCTGTGAGATCAAACCAATAAGTGGGATAGAGACAGTGATCTGGAGGATTTTCCACATCTGGAGAGGTAGCAGCAAGTGAGTCGAATTATCCGAGAGAGACAGCGCTGATGGGCAGCGCAATTGCTTCAGTCAGGTAGTTCGATATAGAGAGATGAAAATTCGTTCTCAATTCCAAAGGCTGGGAAGGAGTCCCAAAGACCCAGAGAGACGATTTTCTCAGCATCCATAGGCAGAACGACTTGATTAGAGCCCAATCCGAAGCAAGTCGTCCAGCAAGCTACACAAAGCAGCGCAGAGGCTAACGCAATGCTCTAGGAGGGCGAGTTTTTGATAGGGGAAGTCGAGCCAGAGATTTCTTGTGGGAGAAGGGTAATTCCCTTCAGTGTTTTGATCAGTTTTGCTTGCTTTTTGGATTTCCAGTTGGGCTTCCATAGATGTACTCAGATTTCATTGTTGCATAATAAATAAAACCCTCACTGCTGCACCGATTTTCCCAAGTTGGGTTTTTCCGGGGACATTGGTCCAAAAATAACTATGTAAATTTATGTGTGCGCTAGCATTTCTTCCAGCATTTATTCTTCCATAGTTTTATTTGTGTAGGTTGCAGTGTGAGTTATTAAGTATTTGTTGTTGGAAAGAGTGAATAAATTATAAATTAAAAATAACAATTAGGTGAATAATTTCCAGTTGCTGCAATAGGATTCCGAGTTACGAAATTTTCACACTCTAAGCACTGCCAAGGTCGAATATATTGTAGCTAGTATGGCCTATTGTGAAGTGATTTAGGAAGCTCTTCAGTAAGCCATTTGAGCAATTGCTAGAAACCACCGTTGTATGTTGTGATAATTAGAATGGGATTCTCCTTTTAGAGAACCCTGTGTTCCATGACCGCTCCAAGTTTATTGCGATCAGGGACCACTTTATTTGGATATGGTACAACGAGGAGCAATCAAGCTCCATCATTTCAGGATGGATGTGCAGGTTACCAACATCCTCACAAAGTCTTTTGGTAAGGTCAAATTTATCTTCCTTCAGAGAGAGGCTAGGAGTCGTGGAAAGACCCTACTATGAGGGTGACGGTTGAACATTGAGCTCTGGGAGCTCCTAGGGGCCTGGGGTACTTCTTGGAGCTATGTGCGACCAAAGGTGAGTAGTTCACCTTCCCTATAGGTACGTTATGTACAGGGTGAGTGGTTCACCTTCCCCTGTGATACCCCTTGATGATATATGTGAGCATAGGGTGAGTGGTTCACCTTCCCCTACGATTGATGATATATCCAAAGGATAAGTGGTTCACCTTCTCCTATGGCATATGAGCAAGATGAGTGGTTCACCTTCTCCTGCAGATGCCCTAGCATACATCCTACCCATGTAGTCTGGGACTCATGCGAAGTACCTCTCATCTGGCCAATGAGTTGGGAAAAGAGGATAGGGACCATAGCACTACAAATGGACGCATCAACGTAAACGTACCCGAAACTCGAAACTCTGAAACTTGGTTGAAACTCGACTAAAACTCAACCATCGTGTAATCATCTATGAGAGTTAATACAGACTTAGTTTTCCTTCCCAATTGTCATCTATGGGTTTTATTCCCTCTTTTCTTGCAAGATAGTGTGTTATTCACTTATTTATATATATCTATATATATATATATATATGACGTTTCAGCCAACATTTCCATTTTTGGGAGGTGACATTTCTAAACATACCCATTTCGGAATCTTTGAAATGTTTCAGCGCTTCATGCAACTTAGAGTCTAATGGATGTAACTCTTGATTGATTGTAAAACCTAACTAGGTTTAGGTCTTGAATGTGTAAAAAAAATATCTTATTTATTATGCTCCCATTATAATGACATGCTTGACTTCATGCTTTTGTACTATTTGTGTTTGGTTGTACTTGTTGCTGAAAGTTTACAGGTACAAAGTCTTCAAGGTGATGAAAATACTTACCTCATATTTGATATAATTTGATGACGATGTTGAGCATGATGGAAAAAGGGAGTTGTGAGAACCTCAATGACATTAAAGTCAATAGGTGATCTTGTTTCCATGTTAAGGAATGAAGAAGTTTTGAAAGGTCCAAAATTTTTCGATGAATTGTTGATGCAAAAAGGAAGAGCTTGTGTGACTAGAAGAATAAATAGTTGAGGAACTTGTCCCCTAGTTTCCTGGATAAAGGAAAGTGTATCTCCCTACTTGAGAGGGAGCTTGAAGAGAAGTGAATGACTTAATGAAAAGGCCATAAGGATGTTTGAAATCGGAAAATAGTTGAAGTAATACTGATGGCTATTCGTGATTGATAAAGTTGTCAATAAGATGTTTTTGGAAGAACTGTTGAGGCAGAGTTGGATGCTACTGAAAAAATTGAAGTAAAGCTTCCAACTACATGTGTTTGATATGATGATGACCTAAGGAGCATCAGTATATTTGAAGATCCCAGAGGTTTGTGTTAACTTGTATTTATATTTGAATGTTTATTGCTAATTTGTATATATATATTTGTTCCATTGATATTCATGTTTTGATTTGATGATTGTTTGATGAGAAGAATATAAAAGAAGAAGATAAAGAAAGTGAATAAGAATACAAGAACATCACAAGTAATTGTCAACAGAAGAAAATCTTTCTGCCTTTCCAATTTTCTAACATTCTCAAGGCAAATCTTCTCGTCTTTTTTGTGTTGTGATCTCTACTATTCTAATGTTCTTTATGGTTGAATTTTTGAAGTATAATTACTGAATGATATATTGGAATAAGTTAAAAGAAGATCTACATCAAAACTAATTATTAGAATTTCATAAATATTGTGCTAACCCTAATTGCAGTAAGAAAATCAAAACTTTAATATTGAGGTTGTTGGAAAGATGCCCAACATTTTGGTTGAGAAACATCCATGCTAGGGGAGAAGACCTACCCATTACTATTCAGCCATCAATTCTCTCTTCAAAATCCATTAGCCAAATATATTCTCTTGGAACGTCGTTATTGTGGCATTTGCAAAGAACAATGATACTTGAGGAGGCCTTGAGATTGTTTCAAAAAAGGAGAGGGAGAAGCCATATTAATATTTATGGAAGCCCTGAGGGAATGAAGTTATTTAGTGATTTGTTAGGTCCACATCATTTCTATCACATTTTAAACTAATGTATGAGGAAGCTAATTGCAAGCCTTAACAACTAAATTCACATCACTTACCAATAACTAAGCCCAAGGGAGAGGGATAGTATGAAACAACATCGGCCATGGAAATCACACCAATATTCAAAAGTTAATTGCAAGGAGGCAGCCTTGTTCTTTAAAAAGAGCTTCAGATTAAGGACCAAAACACTAGAACTAATATAATTACAATTGAAGACAATATGTACACTATCTCTCCTAGAGACGCAACAACATTTTGTAAACAAGGCCAAACAAATGAGGCTTTGTTCATTTTACATGTAATAGGTAAACTCGTGTGCTTTTCTACATATAATTTTCTCTTACGGGTCTATCTTAACAAGAAAACCCTGACAAAAGGCAAACTAGTACATGCCCACATGATCCAAATGGGATTTCAATGGAAAGACATTGTTTTGGGAAATAAGCTTGTGAGTTTGTATGCTAAGTGTGGCAGTTTGGTGGATGGTTATGTAGTTTTGAATCAACAACCTATGCAAGATGTTGCTTTCATGAACGATGATGATCGCTATCTATGCCAAGCATGGTATTCATAGGAAGCTTTGAGATTGTTTAAATAAATGTGAAAAGCAGGACTTCAGCCTAATAATTTCATGTTTCCTTGCATTCTTAAGAGAATGCATAGCAAGTGTTTGAAGAAATGCCCATATATACAATGTGGTCTCCAAGGATGTAATGATACCAGCATATGTCATAAATGAATCTGGTGGCAAGGCCTTGAACTTATTTTACCAAATCATTTTACCATTGCTAGGGTTCTCGCCGCTTGTAGTATTTTGGTGAATTTAGGTGCATGGAGGATGCCTGTGATTTGTTTAGAAAAATACCTATACAAAATGATGATATGCATGGTGTCAACAAATTAGTTAACTGGCAAGTTGTTTGGTTATATGCACTTGGTATGGAACCAGGACTTGTTTTCACACTAAGAATAGGCATGTTGGCTAGCCAATTGGGCTCTTCAATGAAATGTGGTTGGGAGGAGTAAAATTGGACCCAATTAAATGAACTTTGATTATTGCAGGCTATGCCCACAGTGGGAATTGCATTGAGGCCTTGATATTTTTCTCACCATGTAGTTATCTGCATTAAGCCTAATGTTATTTCATGGACCGTTATTATTACAGGTTATGCCCAAAGCAGTGATTAGGACAAATTCCCGAGCACTTTTGTGAAATGGAATTGGTAGCCATTGTTAATTTAGCAGCTCAGGGAAAAATTCCCTCCTTTAGATAGCCTTCCTCATCCAGAGAAGACCCTCTTTGCCCCTGGAAGAATTTTAGTTGGTCAAGGAAGACCGACATGTGCACTAAAAGTACAGGTCGGCTTTAAAGATAAATTGGGTTTCCTAAAGCCTGTATAAATACACCTCAAGGCACACCACCTTGGATCATCATCAACACATTCATTTCATCTCTTCTATGGTTCGTATAGCTCTGAAAATTGCAAGTTCTTTTCACACGTGTGAGGAAGAGGTCGTCTCTTTCTATTGACCGAAGTTTGACTTCTTTTTGGGATGGTTTGACCAACTTTGAGCATGGAAAGTTTGACTTGCTTTGACCAGATTTGGACTTGTTCTAGAAGGCCGCATTGACTGGTACAAAGATTGATATTTTTTTAGCAGTTTGATCTCTGTTGATCATTTACTTTGACCTCTATAATCTGAAGTTGATTACTTTTGTTTGGGATGGTTTGACCAACTTTGAGCATGGAAAGTTTGACTTGCTTTGACTAGATCTAGACCTGTTCTAGAAGGCCAAGTTGACTGGCACAAGAATCAATATTTTTTTAGCAATTTGACCTCAGTTGATCATTGACTTTGACCTCTAAAATCTAAAGTGATCACAAGTTTTTTCTCTCTCCTTTGACTGAGTTTGACCAAGTCGTTTGGGACTGTTTTGACTGAAGTTTGACTAGCAAGGAAGGCCGAGTATTTTGAATGTTGATCGAGCTCCTTTGAGGCAGTTTGTGTAACGACCCATTTATAAATATAAAGAATGCAAGCATAATAGCAGATATACGGTACATGCATATGATAGCTACGTATGCATGTGTCACATACACCGCACTAGTATTTTATACTAAATTGATTATAAGTGCTAAATACCATGACACTTCTTAGAATAGAGGTTCTACTCATTCATCAATATTGCTTAATGTATGGGTAGATCTTAAAAAGTAGCACATCCTATTAAGCAATATTGTAATGGATGAGTATATTAGAAACTCTTATACTTTATTCCTTCAGAAATGGTATTTAGTAGTCAAAATGTTAATAGTCATAATATAAATTAATAAAATATATATATAGATGCAATAAAATTTAATAAATATATTAAATGTTAAATGATTATATTATATTAATTAAAAAAGGGGATCCAAGTATAAAGTTTATAATGTTATATTAAAACAAATATATACTAAAACAATGTGATATGTTAAAAATAATGTTTATAATGTTTTAATGATATATTAAATCCTAATGTGGTATATACGATATATAGGTTATATTAAAAGAATATTTAATAAAATATCATATGGTTTCAAAACATAAAATATATTCATTCACGACCTTAAATGAGAGAAGGGAGGGTTACGTAAGAGAGGGCGTGTTATCAACAAGTTGAATGGTGGGCTGCAGATGGAAGGGCGGCCACCGTCAAACAAGAGAATAAAACCACGAGACATGGATTTGGTAAGGGGACACAAAAACCAGAGGGAAGAATTCTGAAGGAAAAGGGAATCAGCCACAGGAAGAGCTTGAGAGTTTTGAGGTTCTGGGCACGGGGGAACAGTCGACTTCTGTTAAGAAGCTTACTGGATTGAGCAACCAGGCTCTGCTCAGTTTGGCTGGGTGGATTCAGTCTTTCAGTAACTGTCGCAGCACAGCCGGAGGCCATCTTCAACTGCAGGAGTGCAGGTAGGTACCTCAACAGTCCCGTTAATTGATTTTGTCAGGTTTCAGGAAAATGTTACAGGTTTATGATAAATCCCTTACTGTTTTTTTCTTTGCATCTATTTTCGGCTCTTACATTTGGTATCAGAGGTAAGTTTAAACCCTTTCGACCTTACCAGCCCTACGCATTGGGTAATTCTCTGTGAATTTTAATTCTGTTGAATTTTTCTGTTGAAACTGCTGCGCAGAGAGTCCAACTATGTTTTGAATCAAAACTTTTGTGGGCTGGCTAGCATAAAGTTGCACGGCTTGTGAATCTAAACCCTTGGTCAATTCTTGAGAAGTTCTGATGTAGACAACGCATCCGAAACCTCCTGTAATTGCATATTGTTTTAGCTCTGGATTTTATGTGGGTGCTCCCTGATGTATAGTCCTCAAATGGATAGAATAACCAACTTCTTCTCCAATCTTAACACCCAGCTCATTGGCTACTCGACGGGATACTGAAACTGCAGCCACGCGCCTCGGTTGAGTGATGTCTACCATCCCAACCTTCGTGAAGCCTTGTCTGTGCATTATCTGTGGAAGCTTTGTGGTCTTCCCTGACTCTATTTCTCCCATTATTACCACCACGGGATTCTCTCTGACAAACTCTACTGTTTCATCTTCATGGCGGTTGATACGTGGCAGCTGGGATTTCTCCATTTTGCTTTAAAACTACTTCTGATGGATGGTCAAAGAACCACCCTCAAAGTCGCCAAGCAAGAAATATTTCGATGAGAACGTCTCTATGCAGCAAGAGCTCGGGCCAAGAAAGTCGCTTGCCAATAAACGACTCCGGTGATCTCTTTGGTTTGAATGCCAACCTTCTCAGCACATTTATAGCTTCAATGGCACCCAAAACCCCAACAACTCCATCAAATTTCCCTGAGCATGGAATAGCATCAATATGAGATCCAGTTGCTACAGCAGATAACTCTGGATTGCTTCCCTCCCAACGACCAAATATATTTCCTACAGCATCCTCACGGACACGAAGACCAGCGCCCTCCATAAGGCATTTAACATACGTGAGAGCTAAAACATCATTCATACTGTACAGAATGCGGGTCACGGATGGAGGAGGACTATCAAAGAAACTTGACAGTTCATCAATCCGGTGCTTTAGACTTTCTTTGTCGACAAAGAATGTCTCTGTATCCAGCAGACCATGAAAGTGTTCTTTGGGATAACCAGAGAACTCTTGCGCAATCCTGGACGTGGGATCGTCCTGCATGGCCGCAAAACTCGGCATATTCGCAGCAACAACAATTAAAATGGACAACAATACGAAGAGGGAAGAATCGATCGTTCGTGATTTCAACCTCTTTGACTCCAATACCCTGTCCTGCAGTACTATTATAAATAATTCAGTATTGGAACTCCATTTTGTTCTGCAACATTATAAAATGCTATGTGTAGCATCGACACTGCAACCACACTGGGAAATTCAAACAAATTCCCCTCTGCTCTGCACGTTTCACCTACTATGATTGTATTCGGGTATGGGAATGAATTTAATGTCTTAATAGTTTATGAAGTTAGTCACACATAGGCAAGTGGTTTCACTTCCGCATAGCATCCACTTTAGTCTCACCTCACCACTCCACGTTGAACTCCATGTTGGCGGATTCACACATTTTGAGTTCACCAAAGTAATGGCATGTACACACTCCACTATACTGAAGGAGTAATCCCGCGGTCAGGACTAGTGGTATTATTCCCCACATATATCGCTTTTATGAAGGCGTAGCGTTCACACTATACGTTGCACTATATTACCTCATGCTCGTAACAATATTTGTGTTATATATATATATATATATGTGTGTGTGTGTGTGTGGGGGGGTGAATGTATTGTGAGCTTGCCAGGTCATGCCGACAAACCCCAACATCAACCATACGTTACATACTGAACGATGGGATATATATAACAAATTGTAAATTTTTAAAAGACTGCTCATATGACTGCATATGTAAGTTGATAGCATCTTGCGCGGTCTGTCGTAGTCCTCCTTCTGTGCCCTCAGGCCTTGTACATAACTGTATTGTATGGGGCAGTTTAGGAGATTGTTTATTTCAAATATGGTAACGGAAGGGGGTTAAGGCACTTTAGGATTTACTCTTGAGGTTTGCATACCGAAAATTTAATACATAGAAGTTAACGCAACTTAGGGTTTACTCTTTGAGGAATATATAATACAAATCTTACGTAATAACGAAAGGAGAATTTTGATTGATATATTCTCCGAGAAATAGGATGTTATCGGATGTTATACGTTTTGTGAAATTTTGATAAAGAAAAATAAAAGAATATAAATAAAATAGAAGAAAAAAAATAATATATAAATTCAATTTTTCTCCCAACATTGACTACAGGGAATTATTGCACAAATTCCTTTTATTTTTCGTCTTTGATATTATAAATATATTCTCACATTCAATTATCAAACATATGACGTTTTGTGAAATTTTGATAAGAAAAATAAAATAATATAAATATTATGTTAGGTAAATAAATAGGATATTAATTATTTAATTGGTATCATTTAAGTTACTTGGTTCTATTAAAGTTTGACCCATATATTTATTTATTTAAAAAAAAATTGCTATAATTGATATTCTAGTAGTATATATCTAAGAAACATATTCCACATTGTAATTATGTGTGTCCTTCTGTAAAGGTAATAATTTGAAGCGTGATGGGTGTGTTGATGATGTTCATTATAACGAGATATTTAATATTTAAATATTTAATTTTGTAAATGTTACTTAGTGATTAATTTTG
>APFE030038779.1:48634-70755 GCA_000404065.3 Pinus taeda
GATAGAACATTAAACGATCGATAGAAAACAAGCCAAGACAAGAGACAGAAGATGTGGCGGCTAGCCAGGGACAAACCCACAATGTGTGGGGAAACCCTTTGATCAAATCTTCTTTTATCTTCAATAATTCAGCAGAGAGAAATAGTACAATAAATCTGATTCATATCAGCAGTAGCAAACCCTAGATCAGTAGCATCAGCATTAGCAACTTCATTATCAAACTAGGGCAGACGATATCTCACAAACCGACTATCGGATTGACTTCATTCCACCACCAAAAGTTGCAACTTCCAGAGGAGGTTCAGATGAACCTACAGCGTAGTTCAGATGAGGAGATATTCTAGGCCATGCAAGTCAATCTTTACTTCTGCAGTTGCAACTTCAATTTCTATTTCCGGCTTCAAACTAGGGTAGTCGATATCTTGCAAACCATCCGTCGGATTGACTTCATTCCACCACCAAAAGTTGCAGTTTTCAGAGGAGGTTCAGATGGACCTACAACGTAGTTCAGATGAGGAGATCTTCTAGGCCACGCAGGTCAATCTTTACTTCTGCAGTTGCAGCTTCAGTTTCTATTTCCGGCTTCAAACTAGGGCAGTCAATATCTTGCAAACCGTTTGTCAGATTGACTTCATTCCACCACCAAAAGTTGCGGCTTTCAGAGGAGGTTCAGATGAACCTATAGCGCAGTTCCAAAGAGGGGATCTTCTAGGCCACGCAAGTCAATCTTTACTTCTGCAGTTGCAGCTTCAGGTTCAACAGCTTCCGGCTTCACATGTGTGAGAGAGAGACCCATTTTTGCGCAGTAGAAAAGAGACTCATTTTTGCGCAGTAGAGAGAGAGAGATGTGATGAGAAGAGTGAGTGCAAATGAGGAAAAGTCCTCTTATATTTATACACAATGTTGGTGTTTGAATAGATGCGACTGTTGGGCTTCTGAGCCTACATGAGTTGTAGGTCGGCTTGATAATAATCCATAATCAAATAAATTCATATCTCCATGATACTTATCGGAATTGGATGATCTTTATATCAATCCTACACCTCTCGACGAGAGGAATCTAATAAAAATATTATCAGCCATCAATAAGATGACCCACATGAATTTTTTCCCTGGTTTCCAATTTTAACAGATATACCCTCAATGCTATCACAGTTAAGGAAAAGCGGATTGTTCAGCGTACCACAATTCAGTGCTCCCACGTTTTGATGCTATCACATACTACAGTCTCGATCCCATTATAGTTTTGGTGTAACTACAGTATTCTGGGCTCAATGCCACCACCAAATTGAAGTCTATCGTTGCTATGACCTCAGAGATATTGCAATGATGATGTATTCGATGCTAACATAGTGAAAGGAAGAAGGGTGACTTGATGGAGGTAGCCTCAAATCTAGATTGTAAGGGTCTTGGTCGTCTCATATTTGAATCTATTGAAGGAAGAATTTAGGATAGGGTTTTCCCCTCGAGGGGGGTTTTTCCCTGGCAACGTTCCTATATCTTGTGTTCACTTCTTTTGTTGCTTGGCATTAGTCTTGATGATCAAAAAAGATAATTAAGAAATCTAATACTAATAATGAAAACATCACAAGTTAATGTCATTAAGAGGAAAATAATTTAACTACCATCTATACCGATTTTCCAACATGGATTAGGGTTTTTTGGTTCGTAGCCGCAAGGTTGGCAAAGGAAATTTTTGGCTGCAGCCACACACACGCAAGCCTCTACATGTGGCTGGAATGTTTCAATCGCACGTATATCTCTCTCTCTGAGCGGCTGGAAACAAGGGTTTCATTTAATAGTTGACCGTAGATTCTGTCAATTGACTGCAAATGTCAATAGTTGACTGCAGGGTTCTAAATCGTGATTTTGTCTAGTATTATTGATGAGTTCATCTTTGGGATACGGTTTGGTTATTCTTGATGGATAATCTTGTGAATGAAGAAATGGATTATTGTACTCTTCTCTTTGTTGAACAGTTTACGACAATGTAATAAGAAGAAATATTTGAAAGGGTTTCCCACTTGTGGGGTTTTCCCCTGGTCCCCGACCAATCCTAGTGGTCTCTATCTGTGAATGTTTTTCTTCTATTGCTCCTTTATGTTCCGCTGCATTGATGATGATATTGTTCTTTCTATATAATTGCATATGTTGTTAATGATGTTATGATGTTGTGGAGTGAATTAAGTATGTAAATAATGAAATGCAATTATCTAAAGCAAAGAACAATATAGCCCTAAGAAAAATTAACATGGTATCATAGTTAGGCTAAAGAAAAGTCAATGAGATCACCCTTGAGAAGACACCTTTGATGGAAGCAAAAGAAGATGGAGGAGACCTAAAAGAATGCTAGGGTTTGAAGGAAACCCTAGGCAATTTGGCTATTATTGTTTGATGGATATCATGAGATTAAGGTTTGGAAGAATCCCTCAGATAAGAAAAAGGCTTGAGTTTTGCAGTTTTGAAACCCTAGCATGATCAATGAGAAGTTGTTTTAGCACTTGTGACAGATTTAAGCATAACCCTAGTTGGGCAAACCTCAACTAGCCCAAGTTGTTGATGAAGTCGATGGAAATATTAAAGTCAACAGCGTTACATGGATCATGGACAGTGTTAACTCTTGAAGGTTGATTCAAGAGGGGGTTGATCTCCTCTTGTTAAAGACAAGTACCTTTTAGATTATTGTTACTTCTTTGTGATTCTATTCTTTTTTACGATTATTGTTTTGATTATTGCTTATACTACCTGCATGAATATTTGAGTATGTGAATACTTTTAACCTCTAGATGAGATGTGACAAGCAAATTATTCTTGAGCATCATCTAAGATGCATGAAAAGAGAGCTAGCATAGGAAGAGAAGAGTTGGTGATGGAAAAGGAAAGAGGTACCTGAGGAAAACTTTCGAAAGCTTCCAAAGTAGCATTTAGAAATTGCAATATGAAAGTGCTACAGTTGCCTGTGATAAATAAGTGATATAAAGTGAAAAGGTATCTGAATGCTACAAGGTATGTATAGTATATTGATTTAGTTGCAAGATTGGATGGAAAGTTAAGCCCTAAGGTATGATCGATTTCCTGAAGCGGGCTAGATACATTGATTTTAATATATGGAAACTTGAAACTATTGATAATGCTTGTGATAAGCATGATAACCTTGATGATAAAAGTGTAACAATAAGATTGATATCTAGGATCTTATTGTTGACCTTGGTTAGGTTTTGATAAGCTTAGTAATTTTTAACAAGTGGTAAAATTGGATGCCCTGACTTGATGGTTGAATAATATGACGAAGAAGTGATGTTGTGATTATAATCCTCGAAGTATGAAGATACGCTTATATGACACTAAACTTCGATGAATGTTTGCTGTCATCTTTGTTGAGAAATGGCAACAAGAAATTCCAGTTTAATTTGTCTTTGAATTAAATTCGAATTCTATTCTCATAGCAACTTAAAATAGTTAAATTAAGATTATTAAATTTACTTAACTTAGGAAATTCAAGTTGGAAGTCTTTTAGAAGTCATGTATATGTTCTCCCTACTTTGTAGGAGTCCAGTGTGAGTTAATTGTGAGATAAAATAGATGACTTAGTTTCATGAGTCAGTTCAGTTAAATTAGTTCTCAAACTGATTGAGAGAACTAGTAGTGAGTTAACAGTCAGTGGTGACACTAATGAACTCAACCAGTGCTACTCTAGGTAACTGAATATTTACTCATCAGAAGCTAATGCATATCGATTCTAAGAAAGATCCAGTTGAGACTAGAGTGCAGGGACATTGTACTATTTGTTTTAGAGTTTTCTGAGTTTCATTGATAGGTCATGCAATCAAGAAGTGATCCTTGAGGGATTTCACTATTTTTAGAGGCTTTATTTCCATTAAAATACAAGCTATCCTTCATAGGAATTACACATTGGAATAAAGACTTGGAGAGCTTGTGAAGAGGCTAAGCTTTGGCCTTGAGTTTGGTTATGAGTTGGAGATTGAATTCGCTGAGTGCTGGGATTGTTCTAGAGAGAACAAACATTGTAATTTCATTTTGATTTCCGGATTGATACAAAACAGATAGTGGGGGGTTTTGAGTTGTGGCTTTCCCCGGATATTTATTGTGTTATGTGCCTTTGATTCTCTTCCTCTATTGATTATTGTTTGCTCGATGTTAACGGGTTTTCGCTGTAAAGAGTAGAAGTAGATTCTTGTCTCTTGCTTTAGCAAATTGCATTAGCTTGTGAATCTACAGGATTTTCTGCAATGTTCTTATGTGACAATGAAGTAGCTAATAATGATTTGATATGATATATGTCTGAGAATCTAATATAGTTTGATTTCATGATCTGACAATTTTATGCATGAAAGTATTATGATAGACAGGTTGATGTCTTGAATGACGATGACTGATTTGGCTTTCCATTCAGAGTGAGAAACCCTCCATGAGATCTCAACACCTATTATTATTTGCAAAAAATGAATAAAATACACTTGATTGTTGAGGAAAGGATTCTGGACATGAATAACCATCTGATGTTGTTGAAAAAGTTTTGTCAAGTTCTAATCTAAGAAGAGAATTTTTCTCCTAGTCCAAGCCCCAACCACAGGGAGAAAGGCTTAAGGGTGCGGCTATATGCCTCCTAGCCACATGGAAGAAGGCCTATGGGTGCGGCTGAGCCTCTAGGGTTCAAAAATTTGAAATCTTATGAATGAAACTAGGAGCACATAAGGAGTATGACAAACCTACATTCATGAAGCACATGATAGAAAGTTCTATGGACATAAAAAAGAGCAGTAACATCGACTTGATGTTTGACTTATTGCAGGGATCTGAATGAAGGTTGTTTGATAGCATGGCCTCTTTAGAAAGTGGGTCTACAGATCAATATGTTATTTGTCTTGATTTGATCATGGAAGCTAGTATATGGCAGTATTTGGTAAAAGGTGCATGGGTTGGACAAAAACTTGGCTTATTGGCTTGACTTAATATAGATAAGTAGTATTAGAATTTTGACAAGATGATTGACAATTAATAGATATGTTTTGGCTTATGGATTGATTGAATTCACAGTGATAACAAGTTAGGGTTTTGAGCATATTTTGAAATGGTGATTTGCCTTGATGTGGCACGACAAGTTGTGATTCAATATGCAGTGATCTCACAATGAATGAATGGAACTTATATGACTTATCCTTAGTGTATGCATTTACATCTAGGGACATAAATGATTCATATTATGATTATGAGGAAGGCTTGTTAAAGTTTGGCTTGATATTGCTTGGTAAATGACAGTTGTTGACATGACAATAGATAAGGTTGTAACCTGCTATTTTGGTGTAAGTTGTACTTGGCACCTAGTCTTAAGAGTTTGACAGTGATATTAGTAGGAACTTTTGCAGCTTTGATTTGACATTTAAGGCTTGATAAGCAGACTTGGTTAATTTGATTGCAGGGTATTGATTTGTTTGAGGCTGAATATATTGTTTTAGTCAGTATTATGTTTGCAGAAAGCATTGTATGGTGTAAAGAAAACCTCCCGAACTTGGTATGTCCACATTGACATTTACCTGGTAAAGCTTGGGAGATGTATCGATCTAAACCTCTACATCAAAGTGGTCAAAGGTATGCTTTTGATTTTTGTTTTATATGTTGATGATCTATTCTTTGCAAGTAATGAACCTCTGATGATCAAAGTAAGAGGGAGTTGGCCTCTGAGATTGAGATGGAAGACCTTAGAATGATGCACTGATTTCTGAGTTTAGAAGTTTGGAAAAGGAAATGATGTCGTGAAGTTATTTGGCATGATGGAATGAAAATCCTTTGACACGCCAATGGAATTGAATTTCAAGAAGTAATGCACAGAGATTGTTGAACCTGACTTGGCAACCTATAGTTAAAGCATTGATGTTCCTTGTGAACACCCATTTAGATATATGTTTTGCAGAGAACAACCTGAGTCAATTCATGATTGAGCTGTTTCATACACTTTGTGATGCCATCAAGCACATTTGCATCAGATGATCAATCTTGGTCTAAGATATACTTCCAAAGATGTATAACTGCATGGATACACTAATGTTGACTGGGATGGAAAACATTATTGACAAGAAGAGCACATCTGGGTATTGTTTTAACATGGGATCTACCATGATATTTTGGATGAGATAGAAGTCCGTAGCTTTAAGCACACCTAAGGTTGAGTACACTGTTGCTAGCATGGCTAGCCATGGGACAAATTGGTTAAGGAAGCTCTTATGAGAGTTGTATGAGGAAATTCTGAACACGACAATGATACATTGTAGAGTGGGATCCGATTGGCAAAAAATTGCATATATTGTTGGGACTGAGATATCTTCATGCATTGAGACAATACTGCTATATGAGACAAGCTTAGGGTTGTGGTTGATACCTCCATAAGAGGTAGAAAGGAAGAATAAGGTATCCTTTTATGTCATCTATTTGTTCTAACATAATATTTGATTTGATGTCCTGCATGAACAGGGAAACAAAGAATTGTTGCCCTTGGTAATGCATGAAGCAGTATGATTGAACTGTTTAAGAAAGTATCAGATATGAGCACGTTTATATGTTTCTGATCTATAGAGATCAAGGCTAATCGAGGACAATGAGCTATATCTTCCCACTTGTCTGAGCTCTCAGGGTGAGGAATTGAGTCATAGAGCTCCTTTGGTTGGGGAATCTCTAGACAATAGGGTATCGCCCATATCTGTCACCCATAGGGTAGAAGACGTATGCTCCCCTATCTTGTTCTAGTAGAGTATACCCTAGTTGGCATCATACCCACAAGACGGGCTTGAAGGGATTGTCGCTCCCTATCTGGCCAATGAGTTGAGAAGGCTTGGAGGTGTGTGATCCTTACCTTTGGTAAGTCAGGTACCTCACTCAAGTTGGATTATGATGTAGCGTAATATTCCTTTCCAGGAATATTCCCCAAACCCCAGCAAACTCCAACCAAATACGTACAAATGATATAATAACCGGGAAGCTCAAAATGATGAAAATAACAGTGGTACAACATATAATAATGTAAATAGGAAATATAAGCAGATACTCAAGAAACGCAGAGAGAAATGCTAAGCCATTTTATTATACTGAGTAATGGACAGAGTACAAGAGGTGATCAGGAAGATTGCACCTCGACTTGCACAAGGCAAGTGAAGAAATACACCCAGAATAGCAATGAAATGGCCTCTCTCTGAATTGCGTCCAAGTTGCTGGAGAACTATTGTGTTACTGCTACTGCTAGAATAAAGTGAGGATTTGGGGCTGCTCCCCACCTTAGAAAATGTTGAAACTCTGGAATCAACCTCTACGCAATAAACCCAGAAAAACCCAGAAAGCTTTCCTGAAATAGCCGACCCCCGAAAATTACCGCCTTGGGGATTTGCGCAGTCCCTCAATGCTCTGCGCTACCACTGAAGAAAACCCTCCAGAAACTCTGCCTAAAACTATGCCAAAATCCTCCAATATGCAAGAGCTGATCCCCTGCTCAACTACCAGCTCAAATCTTCCACAAACTCTCAATCCAAAACTCCTGCCAGAAGGAACTACGTCATCCCTCTCAAGACTGCACAGTCACCCAATATGATCAATCCTCCTGCCAAAATGCTGGTGAAACTACTGCAAAAATATTGATGGAAGTACCTTGCCCGAGCAGGTACTCGAAGTCCCCCGGGGCTAAGGGTGAGATCTCCGAATGGAGACACTCGATGCACTAAACAGTGCTGCAAACTAGCTAAACAACCAGCGTGCTCTAAGTCGAAGTGACTAGCACATAATCATATGCCAAAATGAGGAGGCTCCCCTCACCTTTATAGCGTTGGCCCTTCTCAAACCCTAAAGCCACCTCCTCCAACATAGCCAGCTCTTGCCACGTGCTCCTGTCCATCTGCGTAGTCCCTCTAAGTGTCTGCGTGGGCCCCCTCCTCTACGTACTTCTATGGCCCCATTGGCTCCCCTTTAAGTTACAACATTGTGCTACTAGGGAGTGACTTTATTCTAAAAGTGAGTTATGTCACCCTTTACTCACCTTTTTTATTCATAACTAACTATATAAAGGCAAAATTGAGCAAAATTCGAATATTCCAGTTAGCCATGGCTAATTAAGAATATTACAGTCTCCCCCGGCAAAATGTTGCTTGTCCTCAAGCAACTGAAGTGATGGATGCTGCAAAATTTTCTCGCTCTCCCAAGTGGCATCCTCATCCGGTAAATTCTTCCACCTCACCAAGAATTCCCGGACCGTCCCGCTCCGCAACTGCCTCTCCCTGGTATCAATAATAGCCTCTGGCTACAACACCAAATGCCCCTCATCATCCATGGGTGGTAGCTCATCTGTCACTGTCACCTGCTGCCCCAATGCCTTCTTCAGGCATGATACGTGAAAAACGTTATGAATCTTGCTGCTTGGGGCAGCTCCAACTCATATGCAACCTGTCCAATGCTGCATATCACCCTGTATGGCCCATAAAAGCGAGGCTTGAGCTTCTCAGCCCCCTTCTGCTTTAGTGACGACTGTCAGTATGGCTGTAATCGTAGGTAGACCATGTCCCCTACCTCAAACTGTCTCTCCACCTGACCCCTGTTAGCATATAGCTTCTGTTGGTTCTGCGTTGTAGCCATGTTATCCTTGAGAGCTCGGAGAATATCCTGACTCTCTTGGATCCAAATCTTGGCTCTCGGAGCCTTACTATCACCAAACATCACGTCAGCAAAAGATAAAGGATGATATCCATACAAAGCATAGAATGGTGACATACCAATGGACATGTGATGTGTAGTGTTGTAGTAGTACTCCCCCAGATGCAGCCATTTCAACCATGCTCTTTGCTACCCACTGACATAGTTACGCAAGTAGCCTTCCAGCCACTTGTTAACTATCTCTGTTTGTCTGTCCATCTATGGGTGATAGCTGGTACTCGATGTCAACTCCGTCCCCACCAACTGGAAAAGCTCCTACCAAAACCCGCCCATGAAACAGCTATCCCTGTCACTGACGATGGTCTTAGGAAGACCATGTAGCCTGAAGACCTCTCTGAAGAACAGCTTGGCCACCTGTGCTGCTGTGTAGTGTGAAGATATGGCAAAGAAGTGTGCGTACTTTGTCAGTCGATCAACGACGACAAAGATACAATCCTTGCCCTGTGCCATGGGCAACCCTGTGATGAAGTCCATCAAAATACACTCCCATTTCCCCTCCGGAATGGGAAGAGGCTGCAATAAACCCGCGGGATGGCTCATCTCTCACTTGTTCCTCTGGCAAACGTCGCACTCCCGGATATGTTGGAGTACTTGCTCCGTGAGGCCCTTCCATGAGAACCTCTCTCTGATGGCTCTGTAGGTTTTGGTAAACCCCTGATGGCCGGCCAATACTATGCCTAGAGTATCTTCTTCTTGAGCTGAGATCCCTCAATCAAGAAGATCCGGCCCCTGTAATAGATCATCTCATCGACCACCCTGTCCCTGTCATCCGCCACCTGCCCATCCAGAACCTCACATGCAAATCTGTCCTTGGAGTACTCTACTAAGAATCGATCCCTCCAGTCTGTGTCCAACCTCATAAGAGACAATGTGGCTGGTCTACGTGAAAGAGCATCTGCTATCACATTGTTCTTACCCTTGACATACTCAATGTCAAAGTCATATCCTTGGATCTTACTGATCCACTTCTGCTAGCCTCTCCTGTAGCTGCTTCTGCTCCAAAAAGAACCTGAGGTTGTTGTGATCAGTCCTCACCCTGAACCTGTTACCCACTAAACACTGCCAGAATTTGGCCTATGCATGCATAATGGCCAGCATCTCCTTGTCGTATATGGAATACAACCTCTTGTGCGGAAGGAGCTTCCGGCTCTCAAAAGCTATAGGGTGACCTTCCTGCATCAAAACTGCGTTGATCCCCTCTCCCGACGCATCACACTCCAAAACAATTGGTTGCCTAAAATCTGGCAAAGCAAGCACTGGGCAGCTACTCATAACCTCCTTGAGCCTATCAAAGGCTCACTACGCTGTATCCGTCCAACTGAATGCCTCCCTCATCAGATCTGTCAAGGGTGCAACAAGCTGTGAGAAACTGTTAACAAACTTTCGGCAGTAAGTACAAATGCCAATGAATCCCCAAAGTTCCATCACGTTCCTCGGCTCCGGCCATTCTCTGATGGTCCTGATCTTTTCCTCGTGGACTCACACTCCGTCCACCCCTATGATGTGTCCCAAGTACAACATCTCCGTCAACCCAAACTCACACTTGGAAAGCTTGGCATAGAACTGTTGCTCCTACAAGATACGCAACATTGTCTCAATGTGTTGGAGATGCTCCTCCCAAGTCCTGTTGTACATGAGGATATCATCAAAGAACACCAACACAAACTTCCTCAACTGACTGCGGAAGATGTGATTCATGCAGGACTGAAATGTAGCGGGGGCGTTGGTTAGCGAAAGGGCATCACCAAGAACTCAAACTGCCCATAGTGACACCTGAAGGCGGTCTTGGGAATGTCCTACTCCCTCACGTGAATCTAATGGTACCCAAATCTCAAATCAATCTTTGAGAAGAACCGTGCTCCTCTCAACTCATCTATCAACTCGTCGATCCTGGGTATGGGGTACATGTTCTTCAGTGTCTTCTTGTTCAGGGCCCTGTAGTCAATGCACATTCTCAATGTGTCGTCCTTCTTCTTCACCAACACCACGGAAGAAGCAAAAAGACTCATGCTCGGCCGAATGTGCCCAAGAGCCAGCAACTCCTGAATGGCCCACTCAATCTCATCCCGATAGGCCTTGGAATGCCTATAAGGGGTAGTAATCACTGCCTGTATGCCCTGCTCAAGCTCGATGGTGTGCTCAAACCCCCGGTCTGGTGGCTATCCCAGTAGAATCTCCCTAAACACTATGTCATACTAGTCAAGGATGGACTGTATCTCTGGATGTACCGTTTGCCCTGTATTCCCTGCCTCTAATGCACGCAGCTCCACTGCCTACTCTACGTCTCCCTTCAGGAAGACTGCCTCCATCCGATGAGCCGAAACAGTCTGAGGCAGATATGTGTGTTGTTCCCGTATCTTCTCATGCCTCCCTGTCTTCTCATCATCCCACTCCATCTCTAGGGTCTTCCAATCTGTCATGACCTTCCCTAGAGTGATAAGCCACTGAACACCCAGTATCAATGAGCCGAAACAGTCTGAGGCAGATATGTGTGTTGTTCCCGTATCTTCTCATGCCTCCCTGTCTTCTCATCATCCCACTCCATCTCTAGGGTCTTCCAATCTGTCATGACCTTCCCTAGAGTGATAAGCCACTGAACACCCAGTATCATGTTGGTGTCCAAAATATCGACCACGAAAAAGTGGTCAGTGAATGTGTAGGTGCCCATCGTCACTGATAGCTCTGGAACATAACGAGCACACATCCTGGTCTAATCTCCTGGGACCAAAACTGAAAACCCATCGAAGCTCTCTGTCTGTATACCTCTCCACTCAACCATCTGTGCATCAATGAAGTTGTGGGTTGCCCCACTGTCAACCAAAACTGATACTCGCTGGCCACGTATTGTCCCCCGTATGCGCAGCGTCAAATACTTGGGAACTCCTCGCAATGCTGCAAGGGCCCCTCCGGTAGGTGCAAAAGCTGCACCACCTACTACTGGCGGTGGAGGTGGCAAAGGACCCTGCACGGCATGACTATCTCCTGCCTCCACATCATCCTCCTCATCCTCTTCCCCGTTGCTCTCGGAGAAGACCTCAATAAAATGTGCCTTGCCAGCAGCACATCTATGTCTTGGTACCCACGGCTCCTGGCAGGTAAAGCATAATCGCTTCTTCTTCAGCTCCCTCCTAGCATCATCGTAAATCTATGCTTGTCCTAGATTCCCCTTTGGAGGCGGAATCCTCACATCCTTCCCCTTAGGCTAGAAAGCTTGTCTCTTGGGGTAAGGCATCCAGGTCTTGGGTAAGACATCCTGTAAGTCACGGGTCCTACTAATAGCATCCTGGAGTGTGGTTGGCCTAGTGGATCGGACTAAACCCCGAAGTGGTTCTGCTAACCCCTCAACGTACATGTAGATCCTCTGTGTCGTAGATAGATCTGGCACCATCACTAAAACCCTCAAGAAGTCTGCAATGTAAGTCTCTGGACTCCTGGTCTATTTGAGCCTCGTCAGCTCAACAAAGTGCTGCTCTGGATCCCTTCGGTCAAACCTCTCTATCAATCTCCTGGTGCACTCGGCATATGTCGTCACTGTGGAGTGTCCGAGTGTAACCATCCCATGAAACCACCAATCCTGGGCCTCACCATCCAAATGCAACATCGCCACTTTGATGGCCTCTGCCTCCGACATCTGGTTAAGCTGGAAGTAAATGTCCAGCTTCTCCACCCAAGACTTTGTCGAACTGTTTGATGAACCATCAAACGTAGGCAAGTGAAATCTACTAGCTGCATGGTGGGTGTCACCATCATGATAATGTCGGTATCCTCTGTGATGGTCGCGGGATCTACTATCCCGCTGGAGCTGAACAAAGTCTCTGAATGAGAGGGCTTCCCTGAACTCCTGCCCATAGGCCTGGTACTCTGCAAAATAATCGCCCATATGACCGGGCTCTGCCTCCTACTAGGGTCCGACCCTCGTGTCTGCTCCTAAGAAAGTGGACATGGTAGAGCGTGTAGGGGCATGCGAGGCCACCTGCTGAGTAGTATCACGCTGCTTTGCAAATGGTGGGATGCACTAGATCCCTCACCAACCTGGAAAACCCGTGGGCTCTCACGCTGTCTAGCCTCTACTGCCGTGAATCTCTGCCCCATCACCTCAATCTGCCTCGACAGATCTTGCACTGATTTGAGGAGCATATCCGAAAATCTCTTCCCGTCCTTGTCTGCCATCGGATCCTTCTGCTCTGCGTCCACCACAGGGTCCTGTTTTGTGTCCTCTATCCGAACACAGTCTCCCTCTTCGTAGGTTTTCTCCAACCTACGCTCAATGTCTCTGTATCTCCTACCTCTATAACAGATGTAGGGTTTCTCCCTCGGTGTCATAGACTACTAGCTCCACAGGCTGAGCCAGATCCATGCTCTGATACCAGTGTAATATTCCTTTCCAGGAATATTCCCCAAACCCCAGCAAACTCCAACCAAATACGTACAAATGATATAACAACTGGGAAGCTCAAAATGATGAAAATAACAGTGCTACAACATATAATAATGTAAACAGCGAATATAAGCAGATACTCAAGAAACACAGAGAGAAATGCTAAGCCTTTTTATTATACTGAGTAATGGACAGAGTACAAGAGGTGATCAGGAAGATAGCACCTCGACTTGCACAAGGCAAGTGAAGAAATACACCCAAAATAGCAATGAAATGATCTCTCTCTGAACTGCGTCCAAGTTGCTAGAGAACTATTGTGCTGCTACTTCTGCTGGAATCAAGTGAGGATTTGGGGCTTCTCCCCTCCTCAGAAAATGTTGAAACTCTGGAATCAACCTCTACTCAATAAACCCAGAAAAACCCAGAAAGCATTCCTGAAATAGCCGACCCCCGAAAATCACCCCCTTGGGGATTTGTGCAGTCCCTCAATGCTCTGCGCTGCCAATGAAGAAAACCCTCCAGAACTCTGCCTAAAACTCTGCCAAAATCCTCCAATATACAAGGGCTGATCCCCTGCTCAACTCCCAGCTCAAATCCTCCACAAACCCTCAATCCAAAACTCGTGCCAGAAGGAACTGCGTCATCCCTCTCAAAACTGCACAATCACCCAAGATGCTCAATCCTCCTGCCAAAATGCTAATGAAACTACTGCAAAAATACTAATGGAAATACCTTGCCCGAGCAGGCACTCGAAGTCCCCCGGGGCTAAGGGTGAGATCTCCGAACGGAAACACTCGATGCACTAAACAGTGCTGCAGACCAGCTAAACAGCCAACATGCTCTAAATCGAAGTGACTAGCTCAAATGCACATAATCGTATGCCAAAATGAAGAGGCTCCCCTCACCTTCATAGCGTTGACCCTTCTCAAACCCTAAGGCCCACCTCCTCCAACGTAGCCAGCTCTTGCCACGTGCTCCTGTCCATTTGCGCAGTCCCTCCAAGTGTCTACGTGGGCCTCCTCCTCTACGTGGTTCTATGGCCCCCTTGGCTCCCCTTTAAGTTACAACATTGTGCTACTAGGGAGTGACTTTATTCTAAAAGTGAGTTATGTCACCTTTTACTCACCTTTTTTATTCATAACTAACTATAGAAGGCAAAATTGAGCAAAATTCAAATATTCCAATTAGCCATGGCTAATTAGGAATACTACAATAAGCCCTTGATACTATCGCTCTTATTCGGGTTCAACTGTCATTGGTTCATTGGGATTTGGTTCTCTCTTACCTACATATTTGAGTAGGGCCAAAATACATTGCCCTGGAGGTTGATGCAGCTAAAAATATGGAAATGCATAATATGGCCACAATGATAGAAAATAACATCAAAATGCAAAAGATGGTCGAGACATAATTTAGCGCATGGGAAAAAGCCAAGCATGATCTCTACCCTGCTCATTAGCCATCACCCAGTTCCAAAGTACTTGATGCTCCATCTCATCAAAAGGAACCCTTGCATGTCCCAACCCTAATTAGTGACAAACCACCACATCTTAAGGGGTAACTTAAATGCTATATTAAAAAAATCAAGCCTTGACCCTTGAGCTATGCACCAAAACACGAATCATTATAAAAAAAGTAAAAGGTGCACCAATGGGGTGGGAAAAGCAGGACAAGCAAGGTAACTCACGCATCCATGATTGCTCCCTCCATTACATCTATAAACTCAAGATGTGGACTCTCATTGGTTGGTCGCCTGACCATGGCACTTGGCCATGAATGTTCTTCCTTTCCGTTGTCACTTATTTACGCCAATGCCTATTGATTGAATGGCTAACCTTAGAAATGCCACCTCCCAGTTTGAATTACTAATATGCCCTAAACGCTTCAATATGGTCCACTTAGATGCATTTATGATCTTAGTCTCTAATGAGTGGTTGCTTTCACTTGACTTTAAGTTGATTTTGACAGGTTATCCAAAGCATTAGAGGTCTTGATGGCACCCCACCCCACATAATTCCCAGGCCATATCCTACATTCTAGAGAGCATGATGACATAACAGATCCAATGTTTCCCACTTTTGGCTGAGTGTTAGGCCTTTTGATGACTTGGGCAACTAATTTGCATCCCAGGGCAGCCCAAGGAGCTAGAACATTGGGCTTCTCTTGCCTAGCATGGATGGTCTTTGGTGATGTACCAATGGAAAAAACATGCCCCCAAGTTGGCCTTCACTCTACTTGATGGGCATGCCACAATCTAGGGCTCAAAGGAGGATGGTTATTCTTGATATGATTGAGGAGGTCTTGTTGCACCCAATGGAGCCCTAACGCTAGAGATACGAGGCACCACATTTCTCACTTGAAACCCATGGAGATGATGTCTGGCACGCATAGTTAGATTTTCGAACCTTAGAGCTACTTTGATGTGTGATTTGGGGATTTCCCTGAGATGGAGGAAGATCATGATGATTGAAGACATTTTTGAGCCTTGTCTTTGCCTTGATGGAGCATTTCGATCCCTAAAACAATATGAAGTCTCACCCTTTTAGGTCTACTTCACACACTTTTATGCTTATCTTGGAATATTGTGTTATAAAGCTAGTGCGTTGGCTTGTAAACCAATTTTACTTTTGTCCACTGAAAAATCAAACTTGCGTAGGGGCTTTTAATTAGAAATTAGAAGAAGTAGACCTCATATAAATAGAGAATCACCTTTTTCATTTTGTTTTTATTTGATTCCTAAGGATAAATAATTAAATTATTCAAGTGACTTAGAATATAATCTCAATTGAGGATTAGGATTTAATTCTAGCCATTGATCACTTAGAAGATTAGGGTTAGTGATTTTGTCTTAACGAAATTATTAAATAAGCCTAAGGGAAAGGTGAAGACACAACAATTGTTGAGGAAGCAGTTTTATTAAGAGAAAGAGGTTAATTTAGACTAAAGAGAAGTAAGACAAGGAATTCCAGAAGAAATTTCAGGGGAATCCAAGTTGAGGGCAGAGAGAGGCCAAGTCAGATGAATAGGAGGGCCAAAATATACAGAGGCCAAATTTCTCAAGTGCGTAAGGATCATATGAGGGAAAAGGGAGGAGCCAAATTGTTGGTAAGGGAGGCTTAATTTTGTTGAGGTTGAGTTTCCTCAGTGGTGAAATTTCCACTGCCCCATTTTTCATTTTTCCCAATAATTGTAATTTTCTATGTATTCTTTATGGGCCTAAGCCCAAATTTTGGGGAGGAAATTAATATGAAGGAAGATTGTGTTAGGAACAAATTTGATGTTGTAGTGTGATTGATTTCCCTAGTTTACTTCCGGTGCATTTTATTTTCTAGGTTAGTATACCATCATGTTTATTTTATCAACAATTTCAAAAATATTTGACATAAATATTTTCTGGGTTTTTAATAAATTTTTAAAGTAAAGAAAATCAGATCTATGATATAATAATTTAGCGCCCTTCCCTTTATATAAAATAGGCAAGGGAGGCAAACATAAAACATGAACAAAGTCCATACAAGTAACCAACAAGGCAAACCCACATTGAGCACTATAGTATACACAATACAAGGGTAACAAGTGTCATACTTGGGTTCTACAAAAACCCAATGTGGTACATGTGACCCACAATTTTGTGGGTAATATCCCTTTGAGAAATTTTTTCTCCGGGATGGTCCTCATCCGACAGCAAGCATCCCCTTGCAGAAATCAGCTAGTTCATTGCGCCATTTCTCTGCCCCCTGAGTCAGCCATGTGGTCCCTCGACCATCTACCATGATCGTATGTTTGAAGGTGGGCCTCCCGAATCTAAAGGTATGCCTTGTCATTTTGAAATAGAGTATTGTAGTTTGCTTGTCATGGACACTTCTAGGCATGGATTAATGGGGGGATTCAGCAGAAAGGATGGACTAGGTCTGTGCTTCTGTATCCTAAACCCGTTTTAGGAATTAACCTTGGATTCTAGTCCCGTGGGATCTCTTCCACTGACCATTTGGTTTCAGGGATGGTATTTCACAAGAAACCCTGATTTTGGTTACGAGGTCCCGCTCCCTTATCCGCTTATATTACCCTCTTTCCATTCGTCCCGTGGGATCTCTTCCACTGACCATTTGGTTTCAGGGATGGTATTTCATGGGAAACCCTGATTTTGGTTACGAGGTCCCGCTCCCTTATCCGCTTATATTACCCTCTTTCCATTCATTATCACCCCATCCATATTTTCTCCCACCTAGATCAACAGGCCTCCATCGAGTCCACATAGGGTTAGCTCGCCCCTTCCCCTTTCCCACACATTGGGTCATGGCTTGGAATGAAACCCAAAGGTTGATGCAACTGAAAAGAAAGTTAAAAGCATATATGGCCACATTCAGCAGGAAAATTACCACAAAACGCAAAAGGTGGTCGAGACAAAAGCATATAGCATATGGGCAAGAGCCAATACATGAGCTCCACACCAATATCATGGTCATCAGCCTGGTTCCTACAGGTTCTATGAGCATCTCTCATCATATAGGAACCCATGATTGTCCAGACCCCCGGTGGGCAATGAACCACTTCACCTTAAAAGGAGGAATTCACTGCTATACCTTATACATCATGTTGTAACCCCTTTAGCCCCAAGCAGTTAATCAAAGAAAATCACAAAAAGGAAAAAAGTATTAAAGGAGGATGGAAAAATCAAGGTCGGGGCACCTCATGTACCATGATTACTCCCTCCTACACATTATAAACCTAAGTGTGGGCTTCCCTCTTATTAGCTACCCTTGTACCCCAACATGTGACCTAGGGTTGTCCCTTCTCATTCCCTAGTTCATTCACCTATCTGTCACGTGCCACCACCTCTTGAAGGATGTACCTTGACAATATCATCCCCTTTAGAAGTAGAAACCACCTAATAGGATTATTGGTTAACCCCATTTGGAATTAGGAGGCATTGGCACATCTCAAAGCCCATTATGGAAGGGCAGGCCATTATGAAGTCCCCCCCTATGGTCCATGATTAGTTAGGCTCATTTACTCGATTTCTCTAATGACTTGTTGTACTGGAAGGCTAGGGGGCGCATTGGATCTTATGCAGGATTGCAGATGGTTTCCATCTTGGATTTGGTCTCCCTATACAGGGTCCTAATCCTCCAGAGGGCTACATTGGCACATGTAGAGCGAGCATTGAGAGCCATGGGCCTCCATGATCCGGATTTAAATAGGAACGCAACAAATTACATAATATAACCATAAACACAAAGATGCAGTAGAAATAACACTTCATTTCATTAATATCAAATAGTAAAATATGCTTACAAACAGAATGGAAATAAGAATAGCTCGGGCGATGGTAGCTTATTTCTAAGAAAAGATGTGGCGGCCACATGCCTCTAAACTATGTTACAATGAGGCTCGAAGCCCTATTTATAAAACCCTAAACATCCAGAAACCTAACCCTAGGAAATGAAGCACCAAACTATGGGCTCCGTTTGGGTAAATTGGTACATCAACTTCCCGGGGTCGTAACTTTGGCATACGATCTCCATTTGACGTGCACAATACCTCGTTAGAAAGATCTATCCGAAGACTACAAATTTTGAGTGAGCAACATCATTCAATGACTCATGTTGCTCCTAGTTTTCCCAAAAAACATTGTTTAGGGCTTCAAAACGGACCGGAAGTTCAGGACCTGAAAAACTGCAAAAAATAGTAAATTGTGCTACAAATAAGGAAACTAAAAAACTAAAATAAACAATGGTGGGGGTCCAAGTGGAATAGGCGGGTGGCCACCAATATCCACCTGGATCATTCCTCCCCCCTTAGAAAGAAATGGTCCCCATTGCACTGAGTTCCTCCATGAGATGAGAAAACTTCTGTTGAACTTGGTCCTTGGTGAGCCACTTTCCCTAGTGAAGGAGTTGGCCTGCCTTGACAACTCGATATAGTTGGATCCTTTGCTCTCGGGTGTTCTTGATCTGCATGTCCATGATCCAATCGGTTGTGGTTTGCTCCATGCGATCTGGATTTAACTCTATAGGTGTGAGTTGTTCTGTAATGTCTGATGTGTCCAACAATAGTGGGAAGTATGGTCGAAGGCAGTCCACATTGAACACTGGGTGCAGGCCAAGGAATGGGGGAATGTTGAACTCAAATGCATTGTCGCCCACAGCCTTGGTAATGGTGTAAGGACCATATCAGAGTGGTCTGAGTTTACGATAGGCTCGAGTAAGGTGTTCCTTCTGCAAATGCAACCAGACTTGTCGCCCACCTCAAACTTGTGTAGCACCCGATGTTAATCATGTCGCTACTTGTACTTGGCATTTGATTTCTCCAGAATGTCATGGACCTGTTGGAGGATATATTGGATGTGCTCAACGAAGTTGTTTGCCTTATCGGATTTCGATAGGACATGAGCCAAATCTACCTGAGTAGCTGCAAATGGTATGGCCCTGTTGTCGCGCAGATTGACACGACAATGCTCAGACCGGGGGCTGTCACTCTTATCCCCGATCCCTCCGTTTAAGCCTGCCTCCCGCGGCTAAGGGGGGTAGACCCTATGAGATAATGAAGACCAACTGGCAAACAGTTGGTTGGGGGGCACGAGACACGATTAAGATAAGCACTAAAATGAATTTGATTAATTTAGCAGACCAGTGCCTTAAGAGATTGTTATTAAGTCGATTACTTGTTAGATGATTATAGAAGCATGAAACGTGAACAGCAATCATTTGTCATCAGCTAAATCACAGGACCAAAACGATATCCAGCAACTGAAAACTTCTAAACGATAAATGCTTAAAACCACCACGAGAATCGCAAATTATTAACCAGATATCAATTTTGTGTCTCGACTTGAAAATCAGCATGAAAGATAATAATTGAAAAACAACTGACTCTGGCAAAAATAATTTTCCACGATGAAAATTTTTTTTTATGGCTTTTCTCGAAAAAGAAATTTAAAAAAAAAAAAAAAAAAAAAAGAAGAAAAAAGAAAAAGAATTAAATAAATCCTATTAAAACTGAAACCTAAAAATTTAAAATTGAAAATCTAAACCCTAAGATAATTTTTATTTTATTTTTTTTTTTTTTTTTAGCTTTTTATATGATTTTTTTATTATATATTTTAGCCCCTTTTTAATTTTCTAAAAAAAAAAAAAAAAAAAAAAAATCAAAAATCTAAGTTAACAAAAAAAAAGTCTAATCTAAGCCTAATTACTAAAACTTTTATTTTTTTTTTTTTATTTTTCTTTTTTATAATGAAATCCTAAAAAAAATAAAAATAAAAAAATTTAAACTAAACCTAACAATCTACGCATACATACATTTAAACAAAGACTAACCAAATAAAATCAAAAAATAACTAAACTAAACCAAAAATTGACTTTGTAATTAAACTAAAACTATGCTACCAAACAAAAACAAAAAAGGAAACGCAAACGCAATTATGACCAAACCCAACCCTAACACCTACGCATAAACAAAATCGACTTAATAAACCTGCTAACCCACGCATAAAAAATATGACTGCGTTCATTTGCTAGCACCTGAAACGAAACTCAGAAAAAATGATATTCACGCTGCGTCAAACCGAATTTCACTTCGTTTTTCTTTTTGATGTCTGCAGGTCGATGTCAGGGATGGAGATAGCAACGGCAGCCTCGCGCAGTTTTGCAGGTGAGGCTCGATGGCAGGGAGACGCATATCCTGAAACGAAAATATCCCAAACGGATTCAAGACTAAACCAGTCCCACGCTTAACCGGAATCGCCGGAAAGGGAAAAGATTTCAGCTTTAACGCGTATGCATAACCATCAGCACTGATATCTACGAATTTCCAAAAAATCGAAGTCGTTTTGCAGATCCAGGCTATGAGGTTCGACGGCAGGCAGATGGACGCGTTTGATTTTTTTTTGTGTGTGCAGGTGAAACGGTATACGCAGGCGCCAAAGACCCTAGCCAGTGTTTTCTCCCACGCAGATTTGCAGGCAGCAAATCAAAAAAATCGATTCTGGTTATCCACGCTGTTGTTCTACTTTGACCAGGCCAGTGTAAAATGCAAGTTTGTGCATGATTGGTGCAGGTGAATATAATGTTTGATAGCAGCAAAGTGACAGGACCTGATGGGGAGCCTTCCTGCAAACAAATGAAACCCTAGATCTAAAAAAATTTGATATTTGAAACCCTTGTACAGCAGAATAGTGCAGATAAACCTTGAAAATCCTCAGAAATCCTGCAACCTGGGACAGAAAATCACCCAAAAATGATGTGCATAAAACGAAAATTAAAACCCTAGATCAGCTAATTTAATTTACAGATTTGGCCCCTCAACAGCCAGATTCATCAATAAGCGCAGAAAATATTTAAAGAGATAATGATTTCAGATTTTCACTGTGAAGAACTTCAGAAAAATATCTCATGCAAATTAAAAATAAACTAAATGATAGACTCAGGATCAAATCCAACTAGGCTCAGCAAAAAATGCTTGCGGGAGTTGGCTGGTTCAGCCGAGAACTTCCCCGAACGCCCACAAAATTCCTTCAGAAGATGTTTTCTGCACAGCTCAAAACAACCATCAGTAAAGAGGGCAAAAATGCCGCTAGATCTCAAGAAGTAATGGAGATACCAGCCATTACTTCAGAAACCCTAACAGCACCCAAACCCTAGCAAGTGAACAAGATACCTATGCTCACAATACTCTACAAAAAAACTATTATTAACGGCTGAAAATAACATATACAGAAAATTAAACAATCTCACAGCATTTCAAGAGAGTAACACCAACAAGATATGGACCCCAAAGTCTTCTTTTTATTAACCAGAAATAGATTTACAAGAGAGCTTCTTCAGTCTTTGACTCGCAGATCAGATGATCTGAAATGACCCCCTAAAACCCTATATAAAGGAAATGATCCCAACTGCTAGTTCGAGTGATCCATGTTGAAATGATCTCGACCGTTGATGAGGATCAAGACATCTCTTGATCTCATCCGTCGATTTTATTAAAAAAAGATATTTTGCATGCATTCACAGAAAATATTATTATTTTATTATTTAGG
>APFE030038780.1:0-85124 GCA_000404065.3 Pinus taeda
TCCGCCGTCGACTGCTCCAAGCTGCATCCTGGCAACATTAAAAGCTTAGCATGGAGTAAAATTAAGTTTTATTTTGACCATACTGGCATTAAAGAATTGTCATATGCATAGGTGGATTTTTAAATTTTTGTTTACGGCATGTATGGGCGTGGATTAAAATAGGCATGGGCATATGTAAATGTTCCTAAAATTTTAATGTTTTTTTACGGGAGTATGGTCATGTACGCAAGGTAATTATTTTTGGTGTTGTGGTTGCATACGCATAGTATGTTTATGTTTTTTTTTGGTGTTGACCATTCTGTAAGTGAAAAAAAAAAGAACGCACAGCAGTGCAGGAGAAGATGTGAAGAGGTGAATGAAGAAAACCAGAGGAAGCTTGTATCAAAAAAAACCATGAATTGTTTCACACAACAGTGAAAAGGGAACAGTAAGTTTTGGTGAATTTGTAGTTTTTCACACAGCAGTGTGTTGATCATTTTATTTCTTTTATAGTAGTAAGTCCTTGTAATCTTTGTTTTCACACAGCAGTGAATGTAAATGAAATTTTTACACACAGTGGTGTAAAATTTCAAAGGAGACAGAGTAATTTTGTTGAAATATTTTGGTGAATCCCTCTGAGTAAAAGAAGATGAATATGTATCAGTGAATTTATTTTAATGAATAGAAAATCTTTTATGGTAGTGCAATACTCTGTTCTTCAGTAAAAAAAATTTAAGCTTCCCTGTGCACAAAAAAATCCTGGAGTAAAGAAAACAGAGCATTGCCTCTGTGTACTTGAATTCTCTGTTTTTGGGATTTTACCTGAAAAATCCCCAACAAGTGGCGTTATGTTGTTTCTTTAATATATCCATCTTTGAATCCTCCTAGTCGCTGTGGTAGTACTCAATATATGCAATGTCAAATGCAGTGTCAAGTAATTCTGTGAGTCAAGAGACTCGTGCAACCCTTTCATGTATCCGGTCATTTTACCATAGGATTCAATAAAGCACTTTTTTCAATACATGTGCGTGTGTGGGGGGTGGGAAGGAGGTTGTTTTTATAATTTTAAGTTCGACAAAAACCAAACCATAAGCATGTATATACATATATGTTTGCCGTTCAATTCACTACAGCTTGAGATTTGACATGATTCGAGTTTTTCTGAAGTACTTCGGGATACACGGTGATTAAGACCAAAACAATGCTGACTCTTTTTGACACTACCATCGGTGAAGCCCATTAGGACAGACTGCTGAGAAAGGAGTACAGGTAGCTTATGACAAAAAAGGCAGAGAAAACAGAGACCCGGCCTAAATTGGACACTCGAGCAATCTGAATTCTAAATGCGTGTATCAACCCGAAATGTCACAGGGAGTAAATCGGGACAAAATTCTAAATGACAATACAGAATTATAGATCGTTGGAGAATGACTTCTATTCTAAAAAATACCATGCTTTTACCTTTCATTAAACAACGACTCCGGCTCTTTACGACCCAGAACTTCAAATCTTTGATCATAGCCCCATTTTTTGGCGAAGTATTCATAATCTGTTTTATCGGTTATATCCTGAAATAAAAAACCAAATGATATATCAATATCCAAGAGAATCATCTCCTAGAGCTATGAGCAATACTCACAAATATGAGTCAACTGCATATATGATCACATAATTGGGCAGCATACAATCTTCACCCATCGTAAAATTACAAAATATATAGAACTCACCTTGGATGCTTCATCTAATAGTTGTTTAAACATAAAGCTCTGAATAGCAGCCATCTGAGCAGCAATGCTTTTCTTCCATTCCTCATCTTCTCGAGCATTTACACGGCGTTCCTACACACCAAACACTTGCACTTTCAAAAATCTATAGCAGGATGTAAGGCAATGTGAAGGAAAATATATAACTACGTAAGTTTTGTTTTGCACCCCAAATGCCACATCTGTTACTATATAGATAAAAAAGCACGCACCGTAGCGATAAAAAATTTGAATCTTTACACCATAGCTTAGGACGTCACAATCATACAAAATTTGCTTTCGCTAGTTCTTTTCAATTTGCAGTCGTGTTTTAAGCTGAACATACAACTTTCAACGCACAAGCTTATCAGTAAAAGTAGCGACACCAACTTCAGATTGCAGTGTAATTCAGCTAATATTTTCAGTAGGTTAACCAGTTTTTAGTAGTGCATCGATGCTTTCACCTGAACATACACTGTTCAACAAACGAGCTTTTATCCTTAAAGGTACCCACATCAACTTCAGATCAAAGTAAACTAACTTTTATGTGGTGTGATCCCTATAGTCAAAAAAGAGACCACTTGTATAAGTGAATAGTAGTGCGACCAGGAATTGGGGTTACATGAGCACTGATTAAGAATTTAGTATCTATAGGACATTACTAATTCCTTTTCTTCCCTGAAAAACCTCCTTGGTAAATTCTTTAGGTACTTCTTCATACTCTGTGAATGGTGTTTGGGGTACAACATGTATGCCTAATTCTGAGGGGTCATGGTGGATTCGACTTCATGACCTCTTTGGTCCTTACAACTTTAACATGGAGAGTCAAATCACTTGAACTAACCCTTGAGATTAAATTACTATACTTATTCTCACACACATGAATATTTGATTTGTTATCTGTTAGATTTTCCAATTCCAGGTCTGATTTAAATTCCTAGAAATTTATTTTATTCCCGGAGAATGTATGCACCCAATAAATTATTTTTCTGAAAAACTATGGAATAAAAATACCCTGGTATTTTAACTTAAACTAATTGCAGTGAAAATTTAATCAGAAAATAGTCACAAAAACAATAAACATCTTCTCCGTCCAAATTCTCCTTCACTTTCATTACTCAGCAAAATTAAGGGCTCCGGTCCCCTAATAGGGAAAATGACCCTTCGAGAATACATGGAAAATACAGCAAAAATAAAACCTGAAATTTTCACCCCTAGAAATTTTGGCCTTCTTAAAAATTTGGCCCTCGGAAACTCAGCTTCTCCAACCTGTTAATCATCATCCTTTCTCCTAGCCTTATACAGCCCCCTACACACTGGAAGAAACTCCCCTTCACCGAGGCCAGCCCCCTACACACTGGAAGAAACTCACCCTTCAACGAGGCCATATGGCCCCCCTGCACAAAGCCTCTTTGGAAGTCTTGGCTCCTCTCTCCAAGAGCTTGGCCTCTTCCAAGAGCCAGTATCCATCATATATTTTTGGTATTTTTTTTTCCTTTTGCTTGTGTAGAGATATTTGAGTGATCATGGTACTTGCTATTAAATTTTAATAGCTAAAGTATTTAGCTAATTAATGAAAATTTGGTTCAGTAACAAGCATAATATGCTTAAACTTTAACTATGTACAACTAAATGATGGAAAATTGGTATAATCAAGAGTATGGCATGCCATCAACAACTAAACAATTTAGATAATAGAAAATTAGCCTACTCAAAATCACTATAGGCCATTAACAATTAAATTTTAAACTTTACAAATTACACAAAACAATGTACAACTACTTAAAATAAAGTAGAAACTTAAATTCCACTTCAATGATTAATAAAATAATAAACATTATACATAGAACAAATTAAATTAAAATAAAATAAATTAATATATATAATATATATATATATATATATATATATTATATATATTATATTAATATTATAATTTAGCCAGACCCCGGATCAGTCCCCCTGCAGTTCAATCGAATAATAAAGTACATTTTCAACTACATAGTCATTACAATATCCACTCGCTCTCCTCCCCTCTCGTAATACTAAAAACTATTCGATTAATAAATTGCACATTTCTTTCATTAGATGAGTTTAAAATGTTTTTTGGGCATCTTAAACTTACAAATTTAAAAAAAAACAGACTCCAATTTCTAAGCTTCATCTTAGTAAAATAAGAATAAATTTTAATGACGGAGTAAAAAGATTGAAAGGAAATAAATTCTTATTAAATAACTTTAGATATAAAATAAATATTTTAAGAAAATTTAATAAATAAAATTTAATATTAAAAGTTATTCAATTTCAAAGACAGAGAGAAAAACTATTTTTCCCATTGTTTTTAAACATATCATATTACGAACTGTTTACTGAATTTCAAGTAAATGTTGAAATTAAATGTACTTGGCATATTTTTATAATGAAGAACTACAGTAAATTAAATTGAAAATATATATAACAATTAATGGCATACCCCTAGATACATAGTAATAATACATGTTTTAGAAGTATGAAATAATTTCTAAATTTTTATTAAAAAATTTAAAAAATATTTTTATTTTCTTATTCTAAAATGATTTATTTAGGTAATTAATCATCATAAATCTTATTAAAGAATAAATGAGTATAAGTACTTTGGGATTGATTTCAACAACAAATTTAATTGGGAGGACTGTAGAAAAAAGAGAATTTTAAGAGGGTGGAAAGCATTATATGCTCTTCAAAAGAGATATAGAGAGTCAGAGTTATGAGATTGGAAAAAGATTGAAGGCGAGTGATGCTATATGGGTGTGAATTATGTGCTAGCAACACTCCCATCTCAAAATATAAACACATTGAGAAAATCCAAAAACGCTTGATCATGAGCAAGTTCAAAATAAAAAGTTCAGTACCTTATGAGATAATGTTGAGTGAAACAGGAGCAACTCCCATTGAAGCAATTGCTATGGTGTTGCTCATAAGATATCTAAAAAGAATTGAGCAAATGGCAGTAGGTAGATGACCTAATGTTATCTTCAATGAAGGCATGAGTGAAAGAAAGAAAACATGGATGAAACAAAACTACATGTGGATGCAAAAATGGAATATATAGCAAAGAGCTAAAAGATTTTGTTATGGAGAAGTTTCGTAAAAAGGTATGGGGAAAAGAGTTGGGTAGAAAGAAGAAATATTAAATTGATGAATTCAACCCTACTTGTAATCTACAACAAAAAGAGTTCATTGGAGCTAGCGTTTGGTGGAGGGAAAATGTTCTTATTGCTCAACTAATAACCAACTCACATCAACTTCGGTGTGAAACAGGACGGTGGAAAAGGCCTAAAGAAGCTTGGGAAGAACGGGTGTGTACATTTTGCACGTCTTGGGCCGTGGAATTTGAAAAACATTTCATTTTGGAATGTGATGCATTCAAAGGCATCACAGAAAGTTTCATTTTGGAATGTGATGCATTCAAAGACATCACAGAAAGTTATGAAAACATGTTAGCATCAGTTTCTTGGCATTGTCTTTTTGGTAAGTGGATTATTGGAAGATTGGGCAGCTCATCATCAATTTGAATCGGAAAAAGATTAAATTGCAAAAAACAAAAAACTAATAATTTTATAAACTATTTTTAATTTCGCAAACCTTAAAATATCATTTCATTTTTTATTTATTATAAAAATTATTTTATAATTTTAGGACGACTTGCTCGATGAAATAACAGGGTAACTGGGTCGGGGACTTCTTTAGGGCAATGCAAAGAATATACAACAATGATGAAATTTATACCAGAACCCTGAAATCTGTGCTAGTGTCGTAGCCTTTGCCTTATAAGAGAGGAGCCGGATATTACCGATCGTGAAGGAATTTTTGGCGAAAAGTTTCTTCCTCAGATTTCTATGCTACAATTCTACCTTGCCGATTAATTTCTGCTCCCATTTTAAGGGAGGGGATTTGCCGTGAAGCCATTTCGATTTCGATTGAAGTGTTTGATGATCTATATGTATAATTGTTTCTTTGCCCAATAGGTAATGTTTCCACTTTTTCACACTCTGCACTAATGCATACAATTCTTTATCATATGTGGGATAATTAACTACTGCATAATTAAATGTCTCTGAATGATAACATATGGGTTTACCATGTTGCATCAACATCTGTTTCAATCTCAAATGGTCTTTGAAGATCTGGCAATGCTAGTACTGGTGTTGTACTAATATTTTCTTTCAAGGTGTCGAAGGCTTTCTGCTGTTTGCCTCCCCACTGAAACAGCTTCTTCAATCCTGTTAAAGCATGTAAGGGAGCTGCAATCAAAGAAAAGTTAGCAATAAACTTTCTCCAATATTGTGTTGCTCCTAGGAAGCTCCTAACTTTTGTAGCAGATTTGGGTTTAAGCCAGTTCACAATGACTTTAAACTTAGAGGGATCTATCTTCAATTCACCACCCCCTACAATATGACCCAAATAATTCAAATATGTTTTACCAAATTCACATTTTAATACCTTAACATAGAGATTTTCTCTTTTCAAAACATCTAGAGTCTACTTTACATGATTTAAATGTTCTTCCCATGTTTTAGTGAAAACAACAATGTCATCTAAATATACAATTACAAAATCATCAATAAAAGGCCGAAGTACATCATTTATAACTCTCATGAAAGTGGCGGGAGCATTAGTTAATCCAAAATGCATAACTAGCCATTCATACAACCCTTTCTTTGTTTTAAAAGCAGTCTTCCATGCATCTTGTTCTGCAACTCTGACCTAATGGTAGCCACTACGCAAGTCCAACTTGGAAAAGTAAACAGCTTCCTTCAACTGATCCAATAGATCATCTATGCAAGGAAGAGGATAACGACTCTTGATCATGATTTTATTCAGTGCTTTGTAATCAATGCACATCCTCCACGAGCAATCTTTCTTTCTCACCAAGACAATGGAGATCCACATGGTGATGTGCTTGGCCTTATGAACCTTTTGTCGAGTAGCTCCTGTACCTACTTCTTGGTCTCTGCATTCTCTAAAGAGAATAACCTGTAAATTCCGATGTTAGGCAATGGAGCATCATGTTGCAAATGAATATCATGTACTATTTCCCTTTTGGGTGGCAGACCTTTAGGTTCTTGAAATAGGATATCATATTCTAAAACAACTTTTTCTAAATCAACATTTTGTTTAGCATCACAGCCTTCAAATGCATTGGTTTTATCATGGGTCTTTTCCTTTACAACCATTAGTAAAAATTGCTTGCATGAATTTACAATTATTTTCATCTGCCCTGAGTTTATGAGAGTGTAGTTATTTTTAAGCTAATGAGCTCTTACAATATATTCTATTCCATCTTTTGTGAGTTGATACTTATTTTCAGTTCTATAGAAAATGTCTTTTCTATCATACAAGTAAGGACTTCCTAAAACAATACCACATATATCCAAGGGAACTATATCTAACTCAACCTCATCTACAAAAGTTGACCTAGCAAACCTAAGTTTACATTGTCTAGTCACTTGTAGCTTTGCTTTATCACATACCCAACCTAATGGATATGGCTTCTTGTGAGGTGTGGTTAGTAGTCCCAACTTCTTTACAATTGCTTCAGAAATCAAGTTTACTTGTGAACCACTATCAAATAAATTATAAATCTTTTGATGCTTGGAAATAACTCTAATATGAAAAAGCTCATGTCTTTTCCTCTCATTGTATTCACTATCAATGGATTGTGAAGAATTACTAGTAGATGCTTCAGAATTTTTACCTTTTATACCTGTGGCTGTGATTGTTGTTTCATCACCTGAGTCTGACCCCAAATCTTTCTGAATAGCAGCAACAGTCTTCTTCTTCTTATCACTGAATTTCTTAGGTTTCAGCTCTGGATGCAAAGACCAGCAGTGTTCATCATCATGCCCATCCTTCTTGCAGTGAGTGCATGAAGGTTTGTCTTTATGTACAATGTTTGTCTTCCTCTCTTTCCATTTCTGCTTCCTCTTTTCCTTGTGCTTTCTTGCAGTGGGTTTTGATGATCCCCCAATCTCTGGGTTCACATTCTTACCTCTAGCCTCTAGATGTGTAGCCTGGACAGATACCTCATCTATGCTAGTAGGGTTAAACATGAGAATGGTGTGCCTCAAATAGCTATGTAGACCACCTATATACTTCAGCAAAGTTTCAGGTGAGTCTAGAGAAATGCCTAGAATTAAAGATCTTTTTCTAAATTCCTGGGTATAGCTTTGTACACTTTGCCCCTTTAATTGGTGAAGATTTTTCCAACTCATCATTGCTTGCTGCATATAAGCTAGTGGATAGAATTGTTTTTTAATGGCAGAAACAAATTCACTCTAGGCAAAAAGAATTTTGCCATGCTTCTTCAAATCAGCTTGTGTCCTGCCTTCCCCCCACACTAGGGCAGTTCCTCCAAGGTGAAGGCTGGCCAGCTGAATCTTTCTCCTTTCAGAATTGATGTTCTGCACCCTGCAATATAAATCAATATGTATAATCTAGTTATCTAGCTTTTCTGCATTTAATTCTCTGTCATATATTGGTAAATCAAATTTTACATCTAATTTAATCAAAGGGCTAGTAGGAGGTGTTGATAGAGGAGGCTCTTTCCCTTTCCCTTTGCCTTCTGAATGGCCATATAGAAGAGGTTCCTTTGTTCCTTTATCTTGTTTGGAGGTTGAAGTATCTTCACCTTGACCTTTCTTAAATTCTTGATACATCTCTTCTACCATGGCTCTCATGATCATGAAACTGTCCATGAACTGAGAGTCTGATTCGAAGGGAATTTCTTTTGCCATTTTCCTCCTAGGATAGACTCTTCCTATTTCTAGGTTAGTCTCAACCAGTTCTCCTTCTCCTAATTTGAGCTTCGACCTAGTTAGAATTCAAAAATCTAGCACAAGCTTTTCTAACCTTAGCAACCTAATTCTCTAATACCACTTGATCTGATAATGAGATCTTAGACAATTATTAAGGTATTACAAACTCATGTGCTTGGATATGCCTATGTTACTTTATGCAATGGATCGATAATATTGCGAAATACATAGACAGTGAAGCAGTTAAAGAACATAATAGATAAACACAACAAGTTTAATAAGGAGTTCACCCAACACTCCTGGGCTACGTCTCCTGGTCCAGCCTTCAGTGGTGACCTCTCTATTATGTCATCAAAAATAGAGTTTTACAACAGTGAGCTCAAATTGAGCCTCACACAACAGATACAAAACGATAAGGCTTTACTTGGATCCCCCAAGTCTCTTTTGAGTACACAGACTCTCCTCACTGAGTCTTTGTCTCTGTCTATGCTCTGTCTCAGCATTGTCTGCCCTGCTTTCTGTCAATCTGTGGCTTTAAAGCCAATCGGCATTGCCTGTTTGTTTCCTCTTCTCGGGCTCTATGGCTTCTCGACCTCTATCCGGTCATATCCCCCTCTAAGCGTTAGAAATCATTGCTAAACGCTTTCAAGGATGGTGGCCACCTATTCTGTAACGGAATGGGTCATCGGACCTCTGAAATCCCCAAAATAACCATTCTCTATTTACACAGAGAAATACATTCAAAACTATGAAATTCTACCAATCCACCATTTATCGAATTTGAAATAATATAAATTCCCCTTATAACTCTTATCGGGTCCACCTGTATATTGGCATCGCCTCTCCACAGTTGATCTGGGAGATCCAGATCCAATGGTTGTGGTTCATTTTGGGTGGCTTTTTCATACGAGGGTTAACTGCCCATTAAGGGTGGTTTTCTCTCTCCTTAGCCTGGACACGTGGCAACCAGTGTATGGGATCAGGCAGAGCCTGGCCCAAACCACTTACCGCCTTCTGTCCTCCCAAAATCCTGCATGTTTTGTGATTTCCCTTTATATTTGAAAATACATTAAAATATGAAAATCCCACTCATATAGGACTTGAAAAATCATACAATAGCATTAAGAAACCCTTTCGGGTCCGGTTTCATCACATCGACACTTTATCCTTTCTGCTTCGTTTATTTGGGGGAAAAGTGAAATACAAAGGAAATTGCCACTTTCCAAATTTCAAAAGATATACAATATTATCTATAATGTTATCGAGTCTAGCTATCGCAAGTTATGTTTATATCGGCCCCTTTCCGCTGTAATCACCAATTGCGATATCGCAATTCAACTTAGGTTGTTGATCTGCGCGCTTGATCGACAGTCCTCATTGACCCCACTGATCGCAGTCGCATACACCATCTGGTCTCCACCGATAGCCTCCCTTTGCCACCACCGATTGCTATTTGTCGATCAAATCTAGACCGTTGTTTGGCTAGATTTGACGGCTTCGATACAAAGTTGTTTTAAGCCTCCGATAAGCCTGTTTCATTCATTTCTTCATGTTTTTGCCTCCCGATAGTGTAATCCGACTTTTTAACAGGTTCTTCTTTTGCGATAGTTTTGATCTTTAGAAGACTTAGAGGGTTTTTAGGATCCATTTGTATCAAACCCCTAAGGTAGCTCGACATTTTACTAATCTAGACCCTCAGTCACTCCCCTGACAAGCCATGCATGTGACTGAGGCCTTCTAGTCGCTCCCACAGCAAGGCATGCCAATGATTGTGGACTTTTCCCAGCAGTTTTGAGCTAGCGACCCCGGATTCTGAGCCACTTTTTCAGGGCTAGGTCTCAGGCCATTGCCTATAACTTCATGAAACTTCGAGAAATGATAAACAACAATGGAATAAGGCTACTAATTCAATCATTGGTACAAGTAATTGATTTGACCCCTACTAGTTGTTGGTGGCTGAAATTGCATGTTTTTAACCACCTTTTTACCTTGTTTCTTGTATCCATTTTAAACCATTTTTTATCAATTTACATTCTAAACCACACAGGTATACCTTTTGTCATGCCGTTATTGTTGAGCCCCAAACTTGCATCTTTTCTACACATTTTTCTATATTCTTTCCTTTCACCTGGACCTCCTAAGCTATAAACATCATTGCATATTAGTCATAAAAGAGCATTTAAAGTGGTTTTTTGATTATGACCTTGTGTTTTCTGTTTGAACTAGATTTTTGCTTATTAGCTGTGGAATCTTATCACTTTCCGCAGCTGGTTCAAATTTCCGTAGTCGTTTTTGTTAAACTACAGGTTGCAGGTGTCACAAGGCAAAGCAAGCCACATGGGCAAGTTGGAAATGACCTGGACATGGGTCAGGTCCCATTGGTCCAGCTGGATTCATCAAAGAAGGTCGTGGTCAACAGTGGTCAAGCGGTGGTCAAACAGGAGATTCCTACGGCAACGGGACTTTGTTTTAAAGCACGTGAAGACTTTCGTGGCCGTTTATAGATCTTTGGAGGCATGCTGACACCTGTAGGCTGACCACGATGTGGATCCAACAACCGCTTTCAATAGATTGCCTAATATCGGCGACCATGATGCTAAATCCATGGACGTTGTTCTTCACATGTCCTCTGTTCACGTAGTTTTACAGGAAAATAGTTATGTAACCTTTGTTATAAATAACGCGTTCTTATACACATAGTAGCTAACCTTTGGAATGTAATTTTTGTTGTTAAGAACCCACTGTGCCGTGACATTAGTTTATTACTGTAACTGTGTTTTGAGATATATATAAGAAGACTCTGTTCTACATGCTTGCATAAACGTGATTTTAGATTGATAGCCTATTGGCCAAGGTTGTGTAGAGGGCCCCTGCACACTGAGGTTTCGTTTCCATTGTTGTTGTATAGCTTTTATGTATCATTTCTTTATTTTTACTACACATGTTTTATAGATATTCACTTGTGTATATATTTCTAACATTTCACTTTTGTCCATAACCTTACAGGCTTTGTATAACGTTGATCAGTGTGTGCATGTTTCAGGATAGAGTAGTCAGCCCGGGCATCTGTATATAATTTTCATAATAACTAGTGATATGGAATTGATCCTTTACTAACTTTGCTTTTCTTTGTTTCTTTTAAGTTTTGTTTTGTTGATTTCAGTCTTTTTCATTTGTTTTGGTAAGTTAGTTTAGAAATCAACTTACTCATTTCATTGACAGTTACCTCTGAAATCCATAGCTAGACTAACTAGCGAGGGATTGAAATATGAATGCTGTGATTTGATTTTAGTTTACTTTTATGCAATTAGATATTGGATTTCTCATTTCATTGACAGTTACCTCCGAAAGCCATAACTAGACTAACTGGCGAGGGATTGAAATATGAATGTTGTGATTTGATTTTAGTTTACTTTTCTGCAATTAGATATTGGATTGCTCATTTCATTGACGGTTACCTCCGAAAGCCATAGCTAGACTAACTTGCGAGGGATCGAAATATGAATGATGTAATTTAATTTTAGTTTTACTTTCTTTGCAGTCTTTGATTTCCTTGAGTGCAGTAGCTTAAATCATTTTTCTGTATTTAGATAGCAGCAGAGATGATAGTTTTATAATCATTAGTTCATTAATTACTTGTTTTGAATAGCAGCATCTTTTCATTCTTGATTCAAGTATTATTTTTCACTAGAATGTTCTAAGACCTTCTGAACTGTTAAGTTTTGGGAACCCTTATAAAGGATATAATTGCCTTAAAACTTATAACCATACTTGCCTTCTAGAAACTTAGGAATAGGAATTCCATAAACAAAGATAAAAACCCCCAAAACAACATAAAAAATAAAAAATGACAAAAGTAAGAAATAGGTTATCTTGCACATATAGTGCGCCACACTTCATCAACTTACGAATCCCGGATTGACAATTAATGTAGCAATTTAGGACACACTAAATTGACCAAACAGATATGAATCATCAATCAATGAAGCATATTCATAGGGTATTTTTTCGTAAGTGTCTTGCTAATTTAATTATTCTTGCAAATTTGGAGGAAGTATGATCAAGACCGTGGTTCTACAACGGTGACCAACCAGCTGGCAGCATTATCTCAAGACATCAACTGCAACAGTGGATCAATCTTTGAATCAACACATTGCTATATTTATATCATGTTTCTCTTAAGAAACCACTATGTAATTGTAAGTAGACAACTACCGTAATTCTAAGAGCTATTAATGTTAACAAATTGTATAAGTAAAGTTACGAGGTTGTGAAAGACAACAGTTAAAATCGCAAGGAATTACGTAATATTTGATTTTGTAATAACATACATGTATTTCCTCTTTTGGTTGATGAAATTCTGATCTTTTGAGTATTTCGCGACTTCTTGATCTCGCCACAGCCCTGATCAGGGAGTTGCGCCCGCTCTCCTGACTAAGTGTTGTTGGATAGATGTGTGCATAGGTTTATTTCAATTAATTTATTTAATGTTGTGAATGCTTATCAATGTGTTGTTGTCAGTCTGCTTTGTTGTTACTCTTGTTGTTGTTACATTCATTATTGTTGTTACAGTTATCACTTGTTGTTACACATTGTTAAGTTTGTAATTCAATGTTCAGTACTGGGTAGGGAAACTCTGTCTTGCATATACTTTGCATGATAGCCTTGAAATACTCGTAGAGCCTTGGGTTGAACATTAATGTGGAATTGGGTGAATTTCATGATTCATATCTGAGCACCAACATTTTGGCATCGTTGTCGAGGAGGCTATTAAGGGCGAAAAACTATGACCAGTATTGATCATAGGACTGATCTCTCATCCTAGGGAGAAAATTTTTCACCTTGCTCTAGGCCCTGATCATTCGATCATTTTTTTTGCGTTGATTTCCTTGTTTTATTTTTCATAGGAACCATTCTCTCGTCCTGGGAAGGGAAGTTTTTATGTCACCCTATTTTTGGTCTTGAGCTTAATTTTGTGATTGATTTATTTTCTTTCTTTGCTTTCTTTTTAGGGGCCACTCTCTCATCCTGGGGAGGGAATTTCGTACCCCTCTCCAGGTCCTAAGATTTTGACTTGTTTGAATTCTTTCCTTTCATTTTCTAATTGTATGCATATAGATACAAATAAAAGGGACAGAGGAAGACCCCTGAAAATAAGAGGGAGATATCTAGGCATAAATACCTACATCCAAGAGATCATTTCAAGAGTTGATTTAGGAGCATCGTCGCGAGTTGTTGTTAGGGTGAGATCTCAGACGAGATCTGGAGGGCAATCATTTTCATAACCAGAACCTTCCCCACTAATAGAAGTGCAATTCAGGGAAGAAGAATTAGCAATTAGAAGGTCTGAGGAACTGCATATTGCAAGTTCAGAGGAAGAATATCTGAGGGAATTATTTGCACCATTTGGTCAAGGGAGTGTTATTAAACAACCTCAACCACCTGTTATAGAACAACCATAGCTAAACCCTGTTGAGATTCCAAGTGGGTATTGGCAGATATTCATGGCTCCTACAACTTCTTCAATCGAATTTCCAATTGGAGATATCAAGAGGTGATGCGCCTATGAAGCCTATTCCTTTGACAACATTACCTAATTTCCATGGTCTTTCTTTTGAGGGTCCAAACACATTCTCTTTTTAATTCGACGTTGTTTGTTGGGCATATGATTATATTTCTGATGCTCAGAAATTGAAGATATTCGTCGCTACTTTAAAGGGCACAACTTTGAGATGGTTTATGGGTTTAAGGGGGAAATCTATTGCTACATGGGATGATATGAAGACGATTTTCCTTGAGAAATATCAAGACTACTGCAAATCCCAAGATGTGAAGGAAGAAATATTTAAGATTATGCAGAAAGAGGATGAGAACATGGAGGACTTTGTGGAGCACTTTCAATATAGTTTGCAGAGATTAGGCCATTGTGATCTAGAAAAGAATATTTTGAAAATAATGTTTCTTCGAGTACTAACAGAGGAATCTCTGGAGCTATTGAATGTGGTAGGGAAAGGAGATATATCATAGGAGGAATTTGATGCCATCTGTGAATTATGCATCAAGTGTTCACGAGGGGTTGCAAGGCATAAGCAGGGGATCTGAACTCTCAAGGCATCCAGCGATGGAGTTACAAAAGCAGAGATTGGGAACTTGTTGGATAATTTGAGAACCAATATCTTGAACACAGTGTCATCACAACTAGACGTGTTACACATGAAATAGAAGCAGATAGAAGTAGAGAAGAATATGTCCATTTTTTGTCCTCAATGCAGGAAGAAGCATCCTCTATAGGAATTTCCATTGAATTACATTGAGACTTGTGCGATATGTGAACAAAGTCATTCTACTACCACCTATCCATATCTTCCTAGGATGAAGGAAGTCTTTCAGGGAACGAATGAAGAAATGGATCAACGGTATTTTATGGGATCAAAGAAACCATGGAAACCACATCTACAAAACTTGAATCAAGGTATGCCTCAAGACCCTTCTCAGTATTTTAATAATCTGAATTTTGGGCCTCACTCTATACCCTTTTCACCTTCATGACCGTAGTCTTATCAATATCCAATGCTTTGGAAACCATGGTATCCTCAATCTGATCCAAACCCTTCATGGTCCCAGAATCGGCATGAACCTCCTCCTCCTCCTCCAAGACAATTCTCCCAACCTATGCCACAACAACAACGACAACTACCTTTTAATGCATCCACTAGTAATCCTCCTCTTCGTCCGCAACTACCTTTTCAATCCAATCCAAATCCAAAAAATCGGTGGGCTCAGCAGGTTGAGACACTCAACCTCCCTACATATAGTATTACCATTGTGGAATGTAACGAGTTGAATCTCCGGTCCAATCGGTTGGTGAATACTCAGACTTCACCAATAATTGTTGAACATACCGATGATGAAGTCTCAGAACTAGAATCTAGAGACTTTACTACAATAATTGGGGATGAGTCAATACAAATTCCTATGAAACAACAAACCCCTTCAAAAACGATTGTTACTAGAGGATGTCAGACTGGTCCACCTTATCTTGAGATATTCTCATTGAGCAAACCAAGTCCTTGTCCAGAATTTGACATTTTAGGGGAGCTGCAGAATTTATTTGTAAAAATCTCGTTACTTCAGGCTATGAAGGACGTACTGATTTATCCCAAAATAATTAAAGAATATTGCTCTAAGAAACCTGGCAGAAATCCACTCACTATTCAGGTTATGGGAAAATTATCAGACATAATGTTGGGGAAGCCTATACCTGTTAAATATGGGGATCTAGGGAACCCAATTCTGATAGTACAAATTAATGGGGTTGATATCCCAAATGTACTTGTATATTTAGGGGCAACCATTAACGTTGTAACCTCTGCAACTATGATTACCTTGGTCTGCGAAACCTTAAACCAACTCCCACTGTCCTAGAATTGGCAGATCGGTCTACTATAAGACCGGTAGGGAAGCTGGAAGATATAATTATTTTGGTAGACTCATGGCAATACCCTGTAGATCTTTTGGTTTTACATACTCAATCCCCAGCCGGTGGACACCCTTTGATTTTAGGGAGACCTTGGCTTGCAACCGCAAATGATTACATTGGGTGTCTAATCCATATTTAAATAGGAACGCAAGAAATTACAGAGATAACCATAAACACAACAATGTAGTGGAAATAATAATTCATTTCATTACTATAAAATACCAAAATATGCTTACAAACAAAAATGGAAATAAACCAGTTAAGGAGATGGTAGCTTATCTCTGAGAAGAGATGTGGCGGCTACATGCCTTTGAATAGTGTTACAATGATGCTAGAAGGCCTATTTATTGTTGAGAAACAATGGAAAACCCTTACCATCCCAAAACCTAACCCTATAAGATGAAACACCAAATTGTGGGCCCCTTTTTGGGTAAGTTGGTACATCAACTTCCCCAGGTCGTAACTTTGGCACCCGATCTTGATTTGATGCGTACAATAGCTCTTTAGAAAGATCTATTTGAGAACTACAACTTTGAGAAGAGCAACATCAAACCATGCTCCCAGATTTCCCAAAAAACATCGTTTAGGGCCTCAAAATGGCTCCAGAAGTTCAGGACTTGAAAAACTGCTAAAAATAGTAAATTGTGCTACAATTACGGAAACTGAAAAACTGAAAGAGATAGTTGTGGGGGTCCAAGAGGGATAGGTGGGTGGCCACTAACATCCACCTAGATCATTCCTCCCCCATTAGGAAGCAATGGTCCCCATTGTGTTGAGTTCCTCCATCTGCTGAACTTGTTCTGCAATCTCTGATGTGTCTAGTAATGGTAGGAAGCATGGTCGACGATGGTCCACATTGAACACTTGGTGCAGGCGAAGGAATGGAGGAATGTTGTGCTCCAAATAATTGTTCCCCGCAGCCTTGGTACTACTGTAAGAACCATGTCGGAGTGGTCTGAGCTTCTGATGGACTCTTGTAACACATTCTTTCTGCAGATGTAACCAAATTTTGTCGCCCACTTGAAACTTGTGTGGTACCCCTGTGGGTGAGGAGAAGTTGTTCATGTGTTTTGTCATGACCGTATCCCTTTGTTGTTGTTGCTACGTGGAGGAACCCTTCGCAGGGGTCATGGATGTAGCAACGATCTTCCCCTTACTTTGGGAGTGAACCAGATAGAAAATAAATTTCCTAGTTTGTAAGATGAGCTTCCTGCCTTTCTTAGCAGTGATCAAAGAGGTGGCGGTAGGTAGGGCTACCTCCGATATCCGATATAATGAATTACTCAAAGAAATAATAACAGCGTGAGGCCTTGACTCATACACATCATGTCGCCTCCACAAGTACGGCTGGCCTAATAAAACATCACAAACATCCAAAGGTGTAACATCACACAATACCTCATCTATGAAGGGCTTGATGTTGTAGGGAAGGCGACATTACTGGCAGACTCGAAGATCTCGTCCTTCATGAAGCCACCCGATATTGTATGGCTACAGGTGTGTTGTAGTCGCTAGGCCTAACCGCTTCACGACCTCTGCTGAAATGAGGTTCTTCTTGCTCCCACTATCAATAATGAATTGCAGCAGTGAACCCTTCACCCACATTTGTGAGTGGAAAAGACGCTCCCCCTCCTCTGGGTCTTCAGGCTCATTCTTCTAGATCTTGGCAGTGGCAAAAGTGACACTAGGCTCTGCATCAATGATTTGCTTCCCTTTGCCATTCCCATTGTCGAGTTTTGACTCAGGGTCAGAACATGCATCTGATTCTGAAGCCTTCAACTCGACCACCAGTGACTGCTTGGTCCGACACCCACTTGTGTTGTGAGTGGGGCTCTTGTGGAACTCACACCACTTTCTTGTGTCCTTCTTCGACTTCGTGGTGTTTTTATTTTCTTGCGGCTTCGACGAGTTGTCTTGGGTCACCCCACCTTGGCTTTGTTCTTTGGTCTTTAAATTCGCATATCCAAAGTTTGGCTTCTTCTGTTTGAACTTTTGCTCGATTTTGACAGCATATCGGTATGTCGTGCCAAGCGAGGAGATGATTAGGAACTCCATCTCTTCCTGGATGTATTTTTGTAGGAAGCCTTAGTATTTGAGTACCAGATGCAGCTCAGAATCGTCGATACCCAACTGTGTGCGAAGGGTATGAAAAATGTTTGTGAATTTCGACACATCTTGGTCCTGTCCCTGCCATAGCGTGGTCCACTTTATGTATTTTTCCTCATAGCTTTTGACAGGGTAGTATTGCTCCTTGATGGCATCTTGGAATGAATCCCAAGTGGGTGTGGCTGAAAATAGTGAGCCCTTACTTTCATCCTTCTGCTCGCAGTAGCTTTCCCACCAGTCCTTGACATGGGGGACTGCTTTGAGAAGAGCGAAAACAAAATTTTCTTGACTGGAAAAATCATGAACAGAAAAATAACCATCTAGCAGATTTAACCATTTATCTACAGCATTTGCGTCTATTTGACCTTCGAAGATGGGGATTTAAAAATTAACTTGTACCTTAAAGGGCGTGGCATTTCCAGAGTAGCTATTAGAAACTGATGCATCGCCTCTACGTAGCCGCTGAAGGACCTGCGCAAAGTTGTCCATCATCACGTTCCTTTGTCGCTCGAGGGCTTCTTCGAGCAATATTTTGATAGGATCTCTTGCCCCTTCATCTTTCTTCTCATCCGCAATAGGAGGCCGTCAGGATTTTCGAGGTTGGTCTTGTAAAGGTTCGACCAATTCAAGCCCTAACTCCTTATATCCCGACCTCGTTGGGGACATGCAAAGAAAAACAGAGAAAAAGTAGACTGCTTTGATACCACTAATCTGGATTTAAACAAGAATGGAAAAAATTACAGAGATAACCATAAACACAAAGATGCAGCAGAAATAATACTTCATTTCATTACTGTAAAATACCAAAATATGCTTACAAACATAAATGGAAATAAACCAACTAGGGCGATGGTAGCTTATCTCTGAGAAGAGATGTGGTGGCTACATGCCTTTGAACTATGTTACGATGAGGCTCGAAGGACTATTTATTGTTGAGAAACAATGGAAAACCCTTAACATCCCAAAACCTAACCCTAGAAGATGAAACACCAAATTGTGGGCCCCGTTTTGTGTAAGTTGGTAAATCAACTTCCCGAGGTCGTAACTTTGGCACCCGGTCTTTGTTTAACGCGTACAATAGCTCGTTAGAAATACCTATCCAAGAACTACAACATTGGAAATAGAAAAATCATTCCATGGACCCATGTTGCTCCCAAATTTCCCAAAAAAAGTCGTTTAGGGCCTCAAAATGGCTCCGGAAGTTCAGGACCCGAAAAGCTACTAAAAATAGTAAATTGTGCTACAATTACGGAAACTGAAAAACTGAATGAGACAGTTGTGGGGATCCAAGTGAGATAGGTGGGTGGCCACCAACATCCACCTAGATCATTCCTCCCCCCTTAGGAAGCAATGGTCCCCATTGCGTTGAGTTCCTCCATCTACTGAACTTGTTCTGCAATCTATAATGTGTCCAGTAATGGTAGAAAGCATGGTCGACGACGATCCACATTGAACACTTGGTGCAGGTGAAGGAATGGAGGAATGTTGTGCTCCAAATAATTGTTCCGCACAGCCTTGGTACTACTGTAAGGAGCATGTCGGAGTGTTCTAAGCTTCTGATGGGCTCTTGTAAGGCGTTCTTTCTACAGATGTAACCAAACATTGTCGCCCACTTGAAACTTGTGTGGTACCCCTGTGGGTGAGGAGAAGTTGTTCATGTGTTCTGTCATGACCGTTTCCCTTTGTTGTTGCTGCTGTGTGGAGGAACCCTTCACGGGGGTCATGGATGTAGCAAGGATCTTCCCCTTACTTTGGGAGTGAACTAGACAGAAAATAAATTTCCTAGTCTGTGAGATGAGCTTTCTTCCTTTCTTAGCAGTGATCAAAGAGGTGGCGGTAGGTGGGGCTACCTCGGGTATCCAGTATAATGAATTACCCAAGGAAATAATAACAGTGCGAGGCCCTGACTCATACATCGCATGTCGCCTCCACACGTATGGTTGGCCTAATAAAACATCACAAACATCCAGAGGTGTAACATCACACAATACCTCATCTGTGAAGGCCTCGATGTTGTAGGGAAGGTGGCATTGCTGGCAGACTCAGAGATCTCATCCTTCATGAAGCCACCCGATACTGTACTATTGTGGATGTGGTGTAGTCGGTAGGCCCAACCGCTTCACGACATCTGCTGAAATGAGGTTCTTCTGGCTCCCACTGTCAACAATGAATTTCAGCAGTGAACCCTTCACCCACATTTGTGAGTGGAAAAGACGCTCCCCCTCCTCTAGGTCTTTGGGCTCATTAATCTGGACCTTGGCAGTGGCAACAATGACGCTAGGTTCCGCATTAATTATTTGCTTCCCTTTGCCATTCCCCTTGTCAAGTTCTGACTCAGGGTCGGAACATGCATCTGATTTTGAAGCCTTCAACTTGGCCACCAGCGACTGCTTGGTCCGACACTCACTTGTGTTGTGAGTGGGGCTCTTGTGGAACTCACACCACTTTCTTATGTCCTTCTTCGACTTCATGGTGTTGTTCTTTTCTTGTGGCTTCAATGGGTTGTCTTGGGTCACCCCACCTTGGCTTTGTCCTTTGGTCTTCAGATTCGCAGATCCAAAGTCTCGCTTCTTCTGTTTGAACTTTTGCTCGATTTTGACAGCATATCAGTATGTCGTGCCAAGAGAGGAGATTTTCAGGAACTCCATCTCTTCCTGGATGTATCTGTGTAGGTTTCCATGGAATTTGAGTACCAGATGCAGCATAGAATCCTTCATACCCAACTGTGTGCGAAGGGTATGAAAAATGTTTGTGAATTGCGGCACATCTTCGTCCCGTCCCTGCCACTGCGTGGTCCACTTTATGTATTTTTCCTCATAGATTTTGACAGGGTATTATTGCTCCTTGATGGCATCTCATAATGAATCCCAAGTGGGTGCGGCTGAAAATAGTGAGCCCTTACTTTCATGCTTCTACTCGCAGTAGGTTTCCCACTAGTCCTTGACGTGGGGGGCTGCTTTGAGAAGAGCGAAAACAATCTTTTCCCGACTAGAAAATCATGAAGAGAAAAATAGCCATCTAGCAGATTTAACCATTTATCTATGGCATCTGCATCTATTTGACCCTCGAAGATGGGGATTTCAAAATTAACTTACCTTAAAGGGCATGGCATTTCCAGAGTAGCTGTTGGAAGTCGATGCGTCGCCTCTAGGTAGCCGCTAAAGGATCTGCGCAAAGTTGTCCATCATCACGTTCCTTTATCGCTTGAGGGCTTCTTCGAGCAAGATTTTGATAGGATATCCTGCCCCCTTATCTTTCTTCTCATCCACCATGGGAGGCCATCGGGATTTTTGAGGCTATTCTTGTAAAGGTTCGACCAGTTCAAGCCCTAACTCCTTATATCTCGACCTCATTGGGGACATGCAAAGAAAAATAGAGAAAAAGCAGACCACTCTGATAACACTGATATGGATTTAAACAGGAATGCAACAAATTACAGAGATAACCATAAACACAAAGATGCAGCGAAAATAATACTTCATTTCATTACTGTAAAATACCGAAATATGCTTACAAACAGAAATGGAAATAAACCAGTTAGGGCAATGGTAGCTTATCTCTAAGAAGAGATGTGGCAGGTACATGCCTCTGAACTGTGTTAAAATGAGGCTCGAAGGACTATTTATTGTCGAGAAACAATGGAAAACCCTTAACATCCCAAAACCTAACCCTAGAAGATGAAACGCCAAATTCTGGGCCCCATTTTGGGTAAGTTGGTACATCAACTTCCTGGGGTCGTAACTTTGGCACCCGATCTTCGTTTAACGCATACAATAGCTTGTTAGAAAGATCTACCCGAGAACTACAACTTTGGGAAGAGAAAAATCAGTCCATGGACCCATGTTTCTCCCATATTTCCCAAAAAACATTGTTAGGGCCTCAAAACGGCTCCGGAAGTTTAGAACCCGAAAAAACTGTTAAAAATAGTAAATTGTGCTACAATTACAGAAACTAAAAAACTGAAAGAGACAGTTGTGGGGGTCCAAGTGGGATAGGTGGGTGGCCACCAACATTCACCTGGATCATTCCTCCCCCCTTAGGAAGCAATGGTCCCCATTGCATTGAGTTCCTCCATCTGCTGAACTTGTTCTGCAATCTTTGATGTGTCCAATAATGGTAGGAAGCATGGTCGACGACGGTCCACATTGAACACTTGGTGCAGGTGAAGGAATGGAGGAATGTTGTGCTCCAAATCATTATTCCCCATAGCCTTGGTACTGCTATAAGGACCATGTCGGAGTGGTCTGAGCTTCTAATGGGCTCTTGTAAGGCGTTCTTTCTGCAAATGTAACCAAACTTTGTCGCCCACCTGAAACTTGTGTGATACCCCTGTGGGTGAGGAGAAGTTATTCATGTGTTTTGTCATGACCATATCCCTTTGCTGCTACTGCTGCATGGAGGAACCCTTTGCGGTGGTCATGGATGTAGCAACAATCTTCCCCTTAATTTGGGAGCGAACCAAACAGAAAATAAATTTCCTAGTCTGTGAGATGAGCTTTTTGCCTTTATTAGCAGTGATCAAAGAGGTGGTGGTAGGTGGGGATACCTCCAATATTCGATATAATGAATTACCCAAAGAAATAATAACAGTGCGAGGCCTTGACTCATACACAGCATGTCACCTCCACAAGTAGAGCTGGCCTAATAAAACATCACAAACATCCAGAGGTGTAACATCACACAATACCTCATCTATGAAGGGCTTGATGCTGTAGGGAAGGCGGCATTGCTGGCAGACTCGGAGATCTCATCCTTCATGAAGCCACTTGATATTTTACGACTGTAGATGTGGTGTAGTTGGTAGGCCCAACCGCTTCACGACCTCTGCTAAAATGAGGTTCTTCTGGCTCCCATTGTCAACAATGAATTACAGCGGTGAACCCTTCACCCACATTTGTGAGTGGAAAAGACGCTCCCCCTCCTCTAGGTCTTTGAGCTCATTCTTCTGGATCTTGGCGGTGGCAAAAATGACGTTGGGCTCTGCATCAATGATCTGCTTCCCTTTTCCATTCCCCTTGTCAGGTTCTGACTCAAGGTTGGACCATGCATCTGATTCTGAAGCCTTCAACTCGGCCACCAGCGACTGCTTGGTCTGACACTCACTTGTGTTGTGAGTGGGGCCCTTGTGGAACTCACACCACTTTCTTCTGTCCTTTTTCGACTTCGTGGTGTTTTTATTTTCTTGCGGCTTCGACGGGTTGTCTTGGGTCACCCTACCTTGGCTTTGTCCTTTGGTCTTCGGATTCGTAGGTCCAAAGTCTCGCTTCTTCTGTTTGAAATTTTGCTCGATTTTGACAGCGTATCAGTACGTCGTGCCGAGCGAGGAGATGTTCAGGAACTCCATCTCTTCCTGGATGTATATGTGTAGGCAGTCGCGGTATTTGAGTACCAGATGCAACTCAGAATCCTTGATACCCAACTATGTGCGAAGGGTATGAAAAATGTTTGTGAATTCCAGCACATCTTGGTCCCGTCCCTACCGGAGCGTGGTCCACTTTATGTATTTTTCCTCATAGCTTTTGATAGGGTAGTACTACTCCTTGATGGCATCTCGGAATGAATCCCAATTGGGTGTGTCTGAAAATAGTGAGCCCTTACTTTCATCCTTTTGCTCGCAGTAGCTTTCCCACCAGTCCTTGACGTGGGGGCCTGCTTTCAGAAGAGCGAAAACAATATTTTCCCAACTGGAAAAATCATGAACAGAAAAATACCCATCTAGCAGATTTAACCATTTATCTACGGCAACTTCGTCTATTTGACCCTCGAAGATGGGGATTTCAAAATTAACTTGTACCTTAAAGGTCATGGCATTTCCAGAGTAGCTGTTGGAAGTCGATGTGTCACCTCTGGGTAGTCGCTGAAGGATCTATGCAAAGTTGTCCATCTTCATGTTCCTTTGTTGCTCGAGGGCTTCTTCGAGCAAGATTTTGATAGGATCTACTGCCCCTCATCTCTCTTCTCATCCGCCATGGGAGGCCGTCAGGATTTTCGAGGCTGATCTTGTAAAGGTTCGACCAATTCAAGCCCTAACTCCTTATATCCCGACCTCGTTGGGGACATGCAAAGAAAAACAGAGAAAAAGCAGACCACTCTGATACCATTGATCCGGATTTAAACAGGAATGCAACAAATTACAGAGATAACCATAAACACAAAGATGCAATGGAAATAATACTTCATTTCGTTACTGTAAAATACCGAAATATGCTTACAAATAGAAATGGAAATAACCAGCTAGGGCGATGGTAACCTATCTCTGAGAAGAGATGTGGTGGCTACATGCCTCTAAACTGTGTTACAATGAGGATAGAAGGCCTATTTATTGTTGAAAAACAATGGAAAATGCTTAATATCCCAAAACCTAACCCTAGAAGATGAAAAGCCAAATTGTGGGCGTCGTTTTTTGTAAGTCGATACATCAACTTCTCGGGGTTGTAACTTTGGCACCCGATCTTCATTTGACGCGTACAATAGCTTGTTAGAAAGATCTATCTGAGAAATACAACTCTGGGAAGAGAAACATTGATTCATGGTCCCATGTTGCTCCCAGATTTCCCAAAAAACATCGTTTAGGGCCTCAAAACGGCTCCAGAAGTTCAGGACCCGAAAAACTACTAAAAATAGTAAATTGTGCTACAATTACGAAAACTGAAAAACTTAAAGAGATAGTTGTGGGGGTCCAAGTGGGATAGGTGGGTGGCCACCAACATCCACCTAGATCGGTGTCAGTCTGGAAATATGGTAATATCCATTGGGGAAGTTACAAAGAATATTATCCTTTACCCCCCTGTCGAACCAAGTTCGTTAGATAAACCAAGATTTACCTTGATGCAAAAATCTCTACCTATGAAAGAGCTTGAATCTGAGAATGAAGAAGTTAGACCAATCCTTACCATTAGTGAGGCTCTTTGTTTCAGGGATGAAATAAAGGATGATGCCATTAACACCTTTCTGAGTAGTCCCAACTCTATTTCTGACCCAACCCACCAACTATTCGAATTTTTCATGAGTTGCAACATTCAGAAAAATATGGAACCAGTAACAAAAGTTGAAAACATTCCTGTAATTGTACCCCATGACAGCATTTTTGTAGAAGTTGAATCGGGGAAAACATTGAATATTAATCCTAGCCTTTCTCCCTCCCAAACTGAACGGTTACTGAAGGTCTTTCGGGAACATAAAGGAGCCTTTTCTTGGGAGTATACAGATATGAAAGGCATCCCTGCTTATTTATGTGCTCATCACATATACATTAAAGAAGAATGTCGACTTGTTAGGCATCCATAGAGAATAATGAACCCTGCCTTAAAAAACATTGTCAAAGATGGATTACAGAAGCTATTAGATGTGGGTTTCATTTATCTAATATTGGATAATCAATGGGTTTACCCACTGGTCATCGTTTCTAAGAAGAATGGAAAGTGGCGGATTTGTGTGGAATACAAGGAATTAAAAAAAGCAACTTTAAAAGATCATTTTCCCCTACCCTTTATTGACAAGGCCCTTGATACATTAGCTGGAAAGAATTTTTTCTCCTTTCTAAACAGATTCAGTCGATACGACCAGATACAAATAGCTCTTGACAATCAAGATAAAACCACCTTCACATGTCCTTGGGGAACCTTTGCCTACGGAGTCCTCTCATTTGGTCTCTGTAACGCACCCGCTACCTTTCAAAGGGAAATAGTAGGAATATTTTATGATCTAATCAATGATAGTGTTGAAATTTACATGGATGACTTCACCCCATATGGGGATTCCTTTGAAGAAGGTCTAGAAAACTTAGAGAAAGTACTTAAAAGATGTATACAGACACATGTTTCTCTTAGTACAGTCAAATGTCATATGATGATGCAGGAAGGAATAGTGCTACGACACCTCCTTTTAGCTGCAAGAATTTGGGTTGATCTTTCTAAGGTAGAAGTGATATTGAATTTTCCTACACCTAAGACACTGACACAGGTACGTTGCTTTATTGGTTATGCTTGCTATTATAGGTAGTTTCTAGAGAATTTTTCTGAGACAACATTCCCACTTTTTGAATTGTTACCTAAAGATGCAGAGTTTGTGTGTGTAGAAAATCTATGATAGGTTAACCTAATAATGCAATATAAATCAAAGCAAAATACTATAACATACTTCTACTATCAATTTGGGGAAGCTTAAAGATCAAGCTAAACAATATAACCAGAATAAGAAGAATCAATGGCACAATACACATGAAAATACTTTGGGGAAAGCCTCAACTAAAAACCCCACACTATTGTATTATCATACATGGTGGAAATACATAGGAATTATACAAAGCCTTAGATCTCACAGCTAGCTAGCTCTCAGTACAATCCTCACAGATGCTCACAGGCAATCTTGGCTTCTCTCCAACCTTCCTCTCTGCCCTCCAAGCTCCTATTTCCTTGTGTTGTTCCTTGTGGATGATTCCCAGTTACCAAGTGGAAAACCCTACTTCAAAACTATGCAATCCTCAAGGATTTATCCTTAACTGCATGCATGAGTTTTCTCCATGAGAAAACACATGCAACTGATACTACACTGTCCTTGAACATGTATCTCAACTAGTTCTTTCTCATAATAGACATGCATGAGTTTGTGATGAGGGAATCTTCATTTAACTGGAGTAGCACTAGTTGAGTACATTAATGCATCAAATGACTATTAACTCACTATTATTTCCTCAAACAGTTTGGAACTAATTTAACTGGACTTAACTTAGTAAACTGAGTGAACTAATTACAACTCAAATATAACTCAATCTTATCTCCTTAATTTAAGTGATAACTCTTGCATGACTTCAAAAATACTTCTAACTTGAATTTCTCCAACTAATTAATTTAAAATTAATTAATTAATTATTTCCAAGTAGTTGATAAGACTAAATTCGATTTTAATTCACAATTTAATTCAAGGACAAATTAAATTGGAATATTCTTGTTGTCGTATTTCAACATTGAGGGTTTTGCATTTCGGTTATCAAACCCTTATTGTAATTAACTCGAACTTTTGGAATAGACTGTTGATCTCGTCACGACTCCATGAGCAACCTCCCAATGGGAGTTTTGGCACAATTTTTTACTTGTATTTTGTTCTTGCTATAACGATTATTGAATATAAATATATTAGCAATACTCTGCTTGACTTTATTTCTTCCTATATGATAATTTGTGTGTGGATTATGTTATTCCTAATCATTTTGTTAATAGCTAATGTTTATGTTAATGGAATAAAATTTTCCTTATCCCGAGGTTGCTCATTCTTCAGAACGTCGTTCCTTGGTGTCCCGCCAAGGACTGTCGCCAAAACAAATCTGAAGGGTTAATGGATGTTAATCGTGTTCTTGTTGTCTTTAAACAAAAGCTTCCTTACTTGGTTTTTGCACCTAGGTTATAGTCATCTCTTATTGCATTGGATAATTCTTTTCTTAGAATGGATTATGTTTGCTAAATCCGACATTCAATATCTACTATCAACTGGAAGTTCTTTCCCAGCTACCCCAGGTATATACATTTCGATTATTGATGAATTTATTCTGCATGCATCTCGTTCTCATGGTTATTGGTAACATCTATAATGATTTCGTAATATAGGTGATTATACTTGGGTTTAGCATTAATATATTTGGATGGTTCACTTAATAGAATTAATCTTTGTTGTAAGCTTAAATTGCTAGTCCAAGTTATTCTGAAACCGTTATCAGTGGTAGATACTCTATCTTTTTGTTTGGCAGACGTCATTCTTCGCCGCAATAACTCGTCTATTTGCATATGATTACATTCTTTGCTAGTTTAATACTGAAATACTATTACATAATACATTGGGTGTTCAACCCATTCTTGCACATATTCTTGATTTGGGTAACATGACTATTTTGTTAAGGTAGCAAGGTAAAGTGTCTATACATTTTGGTCTATACATAAGGCATTATATTAACCTCTAAACAACATATTACCTAGATACTTAGGTTAATTATTCACAAATACTCATATTCTCAAAACAATCTGAAATTCAAGATTAACTTCCTCATTACATTCACCTCTAGCTACAGGTGAAGTTAGGGAAACATACCATCCTAAATACAATAAAATTTATTATCTACTTGAACAACATTAACAGGCTCACATTCCTTCAAAAATCAATCATAAACACAAACAAACATTTGCACTTATCTGCCATTGAAAGTCTAAATTGTTGTCAAATGAACCTCTCCACCCTTCCAATGAAAACTTTGTCAATTACATCCAACTATTCTCCCCCCGAGCTCCTCTTTTCCTACTAATCAGTTTTCTTCAAGATAGTAGTTCTATTGCTTTGGCCTCAGGACTCTAGGTCCAGCCTGCAATTGAGCATTTCTTCCTCTAGGGAAGTCTCTCTCAAGGTCATTCCCACTGACATACTTAGTTCGACTCAAGGAATTCCTTTCTGATTTTCCAACCCCTTCTTCCTCCTCCTCTCGTCCTTTTTGTAAGAGGAAGACAGGTAAGGGGTAGCTACTTCTTTAACTGATAACTAATAACTGTCAGGTGAAAAGAGATTTATTGAGGTTCATCAGTAATTCTTTAGATCTTTCATGGAAACCGTATTAATATTTCTATATCTTGACTTAATTAAATTTAAAATTAATAACACCACAAAATCAACTTGTTTATCCATTCACTCAAATGTAATAGTAAAAACAAAAATAATAAAATGTTCATAAAATAACTTAAGGTCTGAAGATTTCACATCTCCCCCCCCCTCCTTTAGCGGAACACCGTCTCCGGTGTGCATTCTTCCATCAGTTCCTGGAACAATTCAAGATACGCCTCCTGCATAAAGTCTTTATCTTCCCAAGCGACTTCTTTCGGGCTGAAGTACTTCCATTGCACTTTAACCTCGATGATAGCTCGCCTCTACAACATTACTTCTCCGTGATCGAGTATGCGTAGGGGTTCAACCAGGAATTCTCCTTCCGGTTCGACCAGTCAAAAATATAAATGTTATATAATTGACATGCACATAAGCACTATATCTCAAATAAATAGATTTTTTGTTATGTATGTTTATCTATCTATAGTTTTTTATATGTATACTTTATTTTACTTATAGCTCTTGCCAATTTATGATGTGTCTGGGGTCATACACATATTTCTTTAAAAGGGAAACATGGAATACATTATGAACCTGAATGTGGCTGGGTAGGGCTAACTAATAAGCCACTCGTCCTATTCTGTCTATAATTTGAAACGGGCCACAGAACCGAGGGGCCAATTTGGCACACTTTCCCCATCTCAATGTACTCCTCTTAGGTTTAATTCATACATACACATGATCTCCTACCTGGAACTTCCGATAGGTTCTCTTTTTATCAGCGTACGACTTCTTCTTGTCTTGAGCAACCTTCAAATTTTGTCGAAGATTCTTCACGGTTCTTTCCATTTCCTCTAGCATATAAGGTCCTAATATCATCTTGTTTTTCGGACTATTCCAATTTGCAGGGATTGTACATTTCCTTTTGTAGAGCACTTCAAATGGGCTCATCTTAAGCGATTCATGATAACCATTGTTGTAGGAAAATTCCACTAAATGCAGATACTCTTCCCATTTTCCAAGTTGTTGCATTACATGCATACGCAACATGTCCTCTACCACTTGATTCACCCTTTTGGTCTGTCCATCAGTGTGAGGATGATAAGCGGTACTAAAATGGATTTGTGTACCTAGCCTGATAAACAATGCTTTCCAAAAAGTAGAGGTGAACTTGACATCCTTATCAGATATTATGACCCGCGGCATATCATGTAGCCGAAAAATCTCCATCATAAATATATTCGCTATTTAGGTTGTTTGGTATGTGGATTTGACAGGTATGAAATGAGTTGTCTTGCTCAATTTGTCTACCACAACCATAATGGAGTCATTTTGTCTTTTAGACCGAGGTAGTCCAACTATAAATCCAGAGTTATTGTGTCCCATTTCCACTCAGGGATAGGTAAAGGATGTAGTAACCCAGCAGGGTGCTAGTGTTCTGCGTTAACTTGCTGACATTCCAAACATTTGGCTAAATACTCAGCAATGCCCTTTCTCATACCAGGCCAATAATAGCTTTTCTTAATAGCAGATAAGAGCTTTTGATAGCCTGGGTGGGCAGCATAGGGGCTTCTATGAAACTCATCTAACATGGTATGTTTTAATGACAATTGATTAGGTAAGTAAATACAATTTCTAAACTGCAATAAATTTTCAGAATTGATACTATACTCTTTTTGCTTTACTGAATTTTGAGCAAATTTTACTTCCTTCCAAAGGTAGATGTATTCAAGGTCCTTCTATGTCGCTTCCTTTAGCTGTTCAGAAAAACTGAGTTCCACTCGACTAGATGAAATCTCGTAGACATGGTGCAGTTTCCTACTTAACGCATCTGCCACCCTATTTTCTTTTCCCTTCAAATGTTTGATCTCAAAATCAAATTCACCTAAGAATGTAGTCCACGGAGCTGGCGAGCATTCAAGGTAGCTTGTTTGAAGAAAATGGTTAGGTTGTTGTGATCTGCCTTGAGCAAAAATCTTTTTCCTAATAGATAGTGCCGCCACACCTTTAAGGCGTGAACCACCGCAGTTAGCTCTAAATCATAAGTAGAATATTTCTGTTCGTGTTCTTTTAGCTTGTGGGATTTGTAAGCAATAACCTTGTCATTCTGCATTAAAACCTCACCTACGCCCTCTTTGCACGCATATGTGCATGCTATAAAATCTTCTTCCGGATCTGCAATCTTTAATATTGGAGTTGTGGTAAGAAATTGTTCTAAGTTTTCAAAACTTTCTTGACAACTTTGGGTCCATTTGAAAGTTGTTCCCTTTTTTTGTAAGGAGGTAATTGGGTAAGTGACTTTAGAAAACCCCTTTATAAACCTGCTATAATAACCCGCAAGACCCATGAAAGAGTGTATGTCCTCCACATTGGTTGGGACGGGCCAATTGATGATGTTTTTTATCTTTTCCGGGTCAACTATTATACCTTCACAGGATATGATGTGTCCTAGGTACTGGATCTAATCCTTATAAAAGTCACACTTACTGAATTTGGCAAATACTTGGTTTTCTCTTAAGGTTTGTAGCACTATCTGAATGTGCTCTTTATGTTCTTCCATGCTTCTAGAAGACACCAGAATGTCATCAATAAATATAAGGACAAATTTATCTAGATATGGATGAAAAATGCCATTCATCATACTCATGAATGTTGCTGGAGCATTAGTAAGTCCGAATACCAAGACTACAAAATCATAGTGGCCATAACGTGTTCTAAAGGCAGTCTTATATATATCTTCGTCCTTAATTCGACTTTGGTGATATCCAAATCTTAAATCAATTTTCGAGAATACTACTTCTCCTTTGACATGATCAAAGAGATCATGAATTTGGGGTAAGGGGTACTAATTTTTTATGGTTAACTTGTTCAATTGTATTAAATCTATACATAGTCGTAGAGTACAATCCTTCTTCCTTGAAACTGGGGCTCCCCAAGGGGATACACTGGGTTGAATATACCCTTTATCAAACAACTCCTGTAGCTGTATTTTGAGTTCAGTTAACTCAGGAACACTCATTCAGTAGGGAGCTTTAGAGACTGGGGCAGCTCTAGGGACCAATTCTATGGTAAAGTTAAGGTTCCTCTTGGGGGGTAGTCCGGGTATTCTTCTGGAAATACGTCCTTAAATTCTTGGATTACAAGTATTTTCTCCAATACTGACATTTTATCTTTGGAGTTTGCATACTCCACTTGGACCCCATAGATTTGATAACCTTTGTGCATACATCTTGCTAGCTAGTGAGTTGTAACAAGTTGTAACTTGACTTCTCTTTTAACACCCTGAATTTCTATTCTGGTTCCATCATTTGACAGAAAATTAATGGTCTTATCTTTACAGTATACTAAAGCCCACTGCCATTCCAACCAGTCCATGCCTATCAAGACATCGTAGGAGCCTAAGGGTAATATATTTAAATCTGTCCTAATTTGTTGTTCTGCCAGCTTTATTTCATAGTCTTCTACTTTTGCACCGACTCTTCTTTTTGCACCTGTGGCTAGTTGAACCAGCCAAGGGTTCTTAAATTTTGAACTTCTTAGGTGGAAAATTTCAACTATTCTGGGGCTAACATAGCTCAAACTAGCACCTAGATCTATTAAAATGGAAACAGGATGATTGAATATTTTATCTTCGAGTTCCACCATTGAGGGTTGATAATCTACTTGGTAGTCTCCCAATGCTGCATTAATCTGGGGTATGCTCCGTGCCATGTCACCAACAATAGAAGCTTCGTGTACATTTGCAACAAGTTCCGCTCTCCCTCTATGATGATAATTCTTGTAGTAATGGGGTTCCCCACAACCCCAATGCTACAAGGGAGGTTTGGGAATCTGACTCTTTTCCAGCTTCATTTCGTTATAAGGTCTGTACCTCTGCTGGTTTCGGTTAACAGACCCATTTGGTCCCTTCCACCCTGAATATCTGGTACCTGTAGTCTTCAGATTCTTATTATTTGCAAAAAATTTCTACCCCTTCTTATTGGGCCAGCTTTTATTTACTTCGCCTTTTTGATTCATTTGTTGGCAGCAGATCCGAGCCTTTCGGATTGCTTCGTCCATCGTTTTTGGATTATCAAATTCTGGTGTCTCTTTCATGAAGGCGAGTAAACTACTGATAAAGCGCTGAACTTTAGCCTTTTCTTCACGTATGTAGAACACATATCTTAATAGGGAGGTAAACTTGGTTATAAATTCATCCATAGTCTGTTGTCTTGGTTTCAAGTCATGAAACTCTTTTGCTCTATAGTCATAAAATCGTTCATTCAAATATCTATCCTTGAAATGGCTTTGAAATTGTTCCGAGGTGACCTCTTGTTCATTAATTTCTTTGATTGTTTTGATTTCTTCCACCACAGGGTGGCCTTGCCTTGAAACTGAAACTGATAAATTGCTAACCTTTCCCTCAAGTTGTCATCATATTCATATATCTAAAAGTATTTATTCATGTTAATTAACTAGGATTCTGCTGCTTCTTTAACCTCATCGTTATAGATCAGTGGCTTGATCTTTTTTAAGTCCCCTTGAAGTTCTGTCTTCTGTCTTTTTAGTCCCTTTTTACTGGAAACGTTATCTGATTCTTCTTTGTTACCAGTTTGTCCCCCTTCAGACTCCAGGCATTCCTCTTGTTGTCTGCGAGATTCCATCATGTTCTCTTCTCCTTGACTGGGGTCTGGATACCTCTGATTTTGTCTATCTGACAGACTTTTCATAATCTTCTCTTGTTCCAAACGCAATCTTCCGTTATCAACACGTAGACTCTGCATTTTTGCTTGTAACTGTTGGATTGTTTCTAATAAAACAACATTGGTGCTGGCAGTTGCTTCTCCCAACTGTACCCATACTTTTGGGTTATGTCTTGTAGTTCCACTAGAAGGGATTGATCCCACTCGTTGTCCCCTATTGTGTTTGTTTCTCCTTTGTGCATCATAACTATTTGTTATTTCTAAGATCATTCATTTAGGGCTCAGAGTAGTAACCTTAGGTTCTAATACCAATTGTAACACCTATTCTTAAAAACATTATATTGCATAGTAACCATCTAAAAAAAATATTTACCATGACCCAAGGATTAAATCCAACTGAACTTCAGTATTGTAATTGATTAAAGTGCAAAACATAATTATGGAAGTACAGAAGATACACATGCCACAGATTACGGTTGTACTCACTGAAGTTTATATCACCTGTTTAGTTAAATTGCTAATGGGGTTGTACATGGAAATTAAATTTTTGGTTATTAAATCAGATTAAACACAAAATTACATTGACAATCCTCGACCATGTCCGGTTGGATGGCCGCCAGCTGCCAGGTCTCATCCTAATCGCGTGCCATCTGTTGTCGGAGTTACCATTCAATGGAGGCGTTGAGTTCAATGCTTCAGCAGATCTCGAGAGTCTACCCTTATGATTTGGCGCCTTGTCTCTGTTCTGTAGTCATTCTGCTTGGCGTGGCTCTTAGAGTTGTAACTTAGGAAAATCCTAGTAAATTCTATGATAACCTCGCTGAGACCGTCTCTTCTTCATTTGCTACGTGCCGTGGAGGGCCTGTTTAGAGCTCCAATTGATTGACTGGTTCGCCTGGGAGCTGCATGATAATGTCCCAAGGTCATTTGTTCCCTTCAGGTAGCATATTAAACAAGGGTTACATCAGTTGTTTCTTTTCTGGTTAAGTTCATTCTCTAAATTAACAGTTTTACATATGATTCTTGGTTGAAGGTATTAATATTAACCCATCTTTTCTGTAGGCATTGCGTCTATGGTGGTACCTGGAGCTTATGTCGCTGAGAACCACTGTCACACCTACCTTTCCCCAGGTACGCTGATAAGTGGTCAAGGTTTAGCCTACTTATATTATCTAGGTTATTCAACCGTGTTTCTTCATATTCCTGTTGTAAAGCTTATTATAGTGTTTGATGTAGGGTTTTGACCCACTGGAGGATGGGCGTGGGTGCCAGACCCATGGAAGACCTGGGTTTCCCCATCAAAAAACATGTCGGTATGAAGGCCTTCCTTCTGTTGGGAAAACTTGCTAGAATAGGTTTAACAATTGTATGAGGGTTTTCTTTCTTGAGGGTTTTGCATCTCGGTTATCAAACCCTTGTTGTAATTAACTCGAACTTTTGGAACAGACTGTTGATCTCGTCACGGCTCCGTGAGCAACCTCCCAATGGGAGTTTTGGCACAATTTCTGACTTGTATTTTGTTCTTGCTATAACGATTATAGAATATAAATATATAAGTAGTACTCTGCTTGACTGTCTTTCTTCCTATATGACAATTTGTGTGCGGATTATGCTATTCCTAATCATTCTATTCATAGCTAATGTTTATGTTAATGGAATACAGTTTTCCTTATCTCGGGGTTGCTCGTCCTTTAGAATGTCGTTCCTTGGCGTCCCTCCCAAGACTGCCGTCGGAACAAATCTGAAGGGTTACATGGATGTTAATTGCATTCTTGCTATCTTTAAGCATAAGCTTCCTTATTTGGTTTATGTACCTAGGTTATAGTCATCTCTTCTTGCACCGGATAATTCTTTTCTCAGAATAGAATGGATTATGTTTGTTAAATATTGCATTAAATATCTACTATCAACTGGAAGTTCTTTCCCAGCTGACCCAAGTGTATACATTTCGATTATTGACGAATTTATTCTACATGCATCTCGTTCTCATGGTTATTGGTAACAACTAGAATGATTTCATAATATAGGTGATTATATTTGGGTTTATCATTAATATATTTGGTTGGTTCGCTTAATAGAATTAATCTTTGTTGTAAGCTTAAATTGCTAGTCCGAGTTATTTCGAAACCGTTATCAGCGGTAGATACTCTATCTTTTTGTTTGGGAGAAGTCATTCTTCACCGCAATAACTCATCTATTTGCATTTGTATATGATTACATTCTTGGCTAGTTTAATACTGAAAGACTATTACATAATACAATGGGTGTTCATCCCATTCTTGCACAGATTCTTGATTTGGGTAACATGACTATTTTGTTCAAGTAGCAAGGTAAAGTGTCTATACATTTTGGTCTGTACATAAGGCATTATATTAACCTCTAAACAACATGTTACCTAGATACGTAGGTTAACTATTCACAAATATTGATATTCTCAGAACAATATGAAATTCAATATCAACTTCCTCATTACATTCACCTCCAGCTACAGGTGAAGTTACTGAAACATACCATCCTAAATGCCTTAAAATTCATTATCTATTTGAACAACATTAACAGGCTCGCATTCCTTCAAAAAGCAATCATAAACACAAATAAACATTTGCACTTATCTGCCATTGAAAGTCTAAATTGTTGTCAAATGAACCTCTCCACCCTTCCAATGAGAACTTTGGCAATTACGTCCAACTATTCTCCCCCCAAGCTCCTCTTTTCCCACTAATCAGTTTTCTTCAAGTTAGCAATTATGTTGCTTCGGCCTCAGGACTCCAAGTCGAACCTACAATTGAGCATTTCTTCTTCTAGGGAAGTGTCTCTCAAGATCATTCCCACTGACATACTTAGTTCAGCTTAAGGAATTCCTTTCTGGTTTTCCAACCCCTCCTTCCTCCTCCTCTCTTCCTTTTTGTAAGAGAAAGACAAATAAAGGGTAACTGTTTCTTTAATTAATAACTGATAATTGTCGAGTGAAAAAATAGTTACTGAGATTCATCAATAATTCAATAATTCTTTAAATCTTTTATGGAAACCGTATTAATATTTCTATATATTGACTTAACTAAATTTAAAATTAATAACACCACAAAATCAACTTGTTTATGCGTTCACTGAAACGTAATAATAAAAACAAAACAATAAAATATTCGTAAAAATCAACTTGTTTATCCGTTCACTCAAATGTAATAATGAAAACAAAAACAATAAAAGGTTCGTAAAATAACTTAAGATGTGAAGTTGTTTTTGCCACGAAAATTGTTGATTTCCTTCAGCTTCTACGATGAGTTTGTAATTTATATCTTTAAGATAATTAGCGTGGGAATTATTATATAGAATTTTATGTTGTTTTTTGAATATATATTTTTAGTTAATTTTTACAAAAATGTTGAATTATTAGTTCATTTGTGAATTCTATATAATCTTAGTGTCTTAAAGGAATTTATGCATTAAATTTATTTATACAAAATTTAAATAACAAAAAATGCGATGTCTCTAAAAATGATTTGATCTAATTCTTATAAAAAAACTAAAACATATATAATTAATAAAAAGGAAAATCTAAACCATAATTGTTAATTATAACAAAATTTGGTGTTAAAATAATATATATACACTTAAAATAAAGGCCACATAGTGGGCAATGTGAAAAAAAACAAAAACAATTGAAATGCCACCACGTAACTTTTCCTTATATTATAATTTTTATTTTTTTATAATATTACAAATAATTTTACATTAATTAAATTAAAATATAATAATTCATATTGTAATTATGTATTTTTATAACATATAACTAATAAACATATAATAGATATTAAAAATTTATAATCAATTTTAAAATTTATATTTTACAATTTAATTAATAAACATATAAAAACTCAATATTTACAATCGTTTACTTATCTATCTATATATAATCTCAAATGATTTGCATATCGCATTAAAAAATTAGACTAAATAAATTATAAAACATGTTAAAAAAATGTTATATATATGTAACTATATGCATTATTACAATTTTAATAAAATTTAAAATAAGATCATTTCTAAATATAGATATCTGATATTTCTAGAAATGTAAATCTTAACTTTGGATTTACCAAGCTAAGAGAAAAATCAAATCTATGGATGCGCAAACCAATTATTGTGTTGAAAAGACACTTTAAAGAACCTTGTATGAAAGAGATGTGTAATTCATTTTTTTTTGTGAAATATGGAATTGACATATGGAATTTAAAAAATGTTATAAGACAGTTCAATGTCACCTATAAATAAGATTTTTCATTAAAAGGTGCAGTACTAAGGAGGTATAATTCCTTCCAAACTCCACATGGAGTTTGATGGGTAACATTTAAAAAATGTGTTTAATACAAAAAGACATTTATGTGTCGACCATAAATAAAATGTTTAATTAAAGCAAAAGCTACTTTCTACCACCCAACTTGAAAGACACATCTAATTCATTTGGTGCTTAACAAGGAGTTTACACATAACCTTTAACAAATCTATTAACAACAAAAAAACATTGCAATGTAATCCTTAAATAAAATATTTCAATATCCACCTTACTTAAAATAATTTTATATCCACTTTATATAGAGAGAGGATACATTAATTGACAACAATTTTTTTCTCATTCCACTAATAATTGCTTTCAACTTCCCGGTATGGGGAGATGCATAATTCCTTCCATGCTTAATATGGAAGTAACAAGTGAGATTTAAAAAATATTAATAACAAGAACATTATTTCAATTTAGTATATGTTCCCTCTTAATTCCAAGTAGATTCGAAGTTAAGATGAATCTAAACAAGTGATTATATTCCAATCACTTTTTAAAAGAGAGAGGTATACTTTCTTTCATGTTTAACATGAAGTTGGTACATGGTGCCTAGAGGGAGAGAGAGAGTTCATATAGCTGAATCTTATTATTATATTATAAAAGTTATGAATAAGTACTAATATTTGTCAAAGTCATCTAGGAATATTAGATAAATAAAAATTTATAATTTATTAATTAATTTATTTGCTTATTTAATAAATTTTTATTTCGATCCCTTAAAATTTCATTTCATTTTATATTATTTATCTTTTTTACAGTTAAAAAATTACCGTTGCATCTCTGATATAAATAGGTCGTTTGTTGATCTTGATCTCCAACCTTGTCTTGATGATGAACCTTGATAGAGGTTCAAAACACATCAACCGTAAAATTTCTATGTAATTTCTCCGGAAGGTCTTTGCTTAAATCACTAATCACAGAAGCCTCCAATCTGAGAGAGAGTTATCGCATTCAGAGAGATCAAATCGTTTAAGGGTAATTTTTTTTATTAAAAAAATAAAAATCACATTTTAAAGGATTTGAAACCTCCTATATATAATAAATCTAAATTTAAAATAAGTTTACATCAACATAATTAATAACATATATATTTTCAAAGCTTAAATCAAAATTAACTTTAATCAAAATTTAGATGCTAAAAAAAATTAAATATTTCTATTTTTTTCACGAATGGGAAAACCTATCATAACTCGGTTGCTAAACCAATAGTTAGGACAATCATTATTGGATATTATCCCCAAATGCAAGATGACTCGTCACTATTATTCAAGGAAAACCACTCCACCTGAAATAACCAAATAATGGTCTGTAAGGGGGCAATCTTTTGCCTCGTCAAATGCCTGTGGGTTTTTGGTTATTAGCATGTTTCTTTCTATCCGAGGAAAACTAGCTCTTAAGCTATTTCTTTGAGCCGAGAGATGCTCTACAACCCAATGCATGAGAGAGATGTTGTCACGTAATGTTACAATAAAAAATTAAATATGTATATATATGTGTGTGTGCGTGTGTGTGGGCTAATTATGCCGATAGGCGTTTTCTCTAAGGGGTTGGGGTGTCCAGACACTATTCACCCCAACCAATCACTGATCTTCATTTTCATCATTCTTCCCAAATTGCCACGTGGAATTTGCATAGCTTTGCATTTCCTCAATCATTTCTTCGGTCGAGTTCCAGTTTTGGGGTTTGGATACGATTTCCCCACAATCGACTCTGTTGTTGCCACTAGTGAAGGAAACATAGTGAATGGTCTAATGGAAAGTGACAAGCCAATCCATGCCAGTAAGATCTGCCAAATGCCAAGCAAAAGGCTGTGAGATCACTATTTTATATCAGCGTTGATGAGTTTCAAATCACTGGACATTTAACCTGTAGTAGAATGATGTAGGAGCATTCAACCCAAGAGAAAATCATTCTAACTAAATAGACATAGGGGGGTAATGTGTTATGGGAAATTAGTTTCCTAAGTTTCAAGTTAATGTAATATTTAGGCTTTTAAGTGATTTAATTAGATAATGTAAGATGTTTGTAAATGCTCTCGAATAAATGAGAACATGAGTGGGCAATAATGACAAAAGAGTCTAAAGTCAATTAGGACTCTTTAAGCAGTTCCATGATTTTAGGAACTAAGGAGAGCTCTTAGGAATTAAATGGAGATGAGAAGTGGACATAGAGGATAGAGTACATCTAGGAGTCAGTTCAATAGATTTAGGAATCGAACCAGAATTAGTTCAACAAAACTTTCTGGTATAAATGTAAGCCTGCGGGCAGAGAAGTAGGGAGGCCACTAGTAGCAGAAGATCAAGCCATGAGACAAGAGTCTCGTTATGTAATCAATTATATATATGTTTATATACAGAGGAATTCGATTCTGAGTGTACAAATGTGTGAATCGAGTGTTTTGTGTTTGATTATTGTGTGAACTCGTAGGTTCTGTAACAGAGGTTGTAGGCAGAGTCGAGGCGGAGTACAGAGGAGAAGATCAAACTAGAGGTTCGTAATGGATCTTTGAATCCATTCGAAATATCAAGTAAAGCCCAGAGTCAATGATAAAAATCACAGAAGTCAAGCTTGGGAGGGAGTCACAATGGAATAGCAAAGGGGGAAGAACCTTTGAAGAACCCAAAAAAAACCACATAAACCATTGAAAATGGCGGAAAAACATAAGTAATAGAGTAGTGGAGGAGTAAGTGTTAATGCACAACGGCCGTTAGATCTCATAGATCAACTGTTAGGATTAAATCGCAGGAGTGGAAGAATCGGGATCGCATCGCAATCTTTCAAAGGGAAGAAGTGAAGTGTGATTGTGACATGTAATGGATAGTCAGATCCAAAACCTTATCGAATGTAGCCTAGAACCCCATCGGGTCCGAAAATTATGTCGGATCAGAGTTTTAAAGTGGAGGAGTCAAGCATAAAGATCAAGCGATAGCCGATACGAGATAGTGATAAATCGGCGATCAGAGATCAGGCTGATCAGAGTTTGGAAGAGAGTGTTGTGGAAAGGGAAGCAAAAGACAGACCCGACGATAATTATATATGCAGGGGCATAGAATTTGAAATCCGCTATATGTGTTCAGAGCAGCATTTCAATGTATTTCCATGTATTTGTGATAGATGTGTTGCCGAGCATTTTAAGGCTAAACCATATATTATCGTTTCGATAGACACATATCGAAGGGGAAGGAGTGATGATATATATATATATGTGTGTGTGTGTGTGTGTGTGTGTGTGTGTGTGGTGTGCCGCAGAGGAGTGATACTCGATTGCGATAAAGGTGGCATTGGTATCTGTTCAGGGGCTACACCGAGGCAGAAAAAGGTGTGTTTGCATATGTTTTATTTTGTAAATGGTTTTATAAGGAAAATAGCGCCGATAAAAGGTTTTGTGGGTTAAATATATGTGTAGCCAATGTTTAAAGAGGGGAGGTTACATATATAAGTGGTTAAAGGGATAATGAAGGTTATGAGGAGGTAACTAGCCCCGATAGGAGGTCTAAGAGGGTGATTGAGTTCCAATATAAAGGAACTGATGAATAGGGCCTTAATCATTGATGGTTGAAGATTTAACTCCTTTGAGAGTTAAATACCTGGGATAAATGTGTGGATGCATTTTATATGCATATTGTGGGTGTAAGCGGGGGCAACCCGACCATCATAGAAGCAGGCTTTTTTAAGCAGCAGATCGACCTCTATCATGGTTGGAGGATCTTTAATGGCACACTTATCGATTTAAAGGATTGGAGCTCTTGTAATGGTGACATTAGTAGTTGTAGGGTCTGTGCTTTAAAATTGTAGGGAAACAGGCCCATGAGAGATCTACTTTGAGTGGATTCATCTCTTCCCCTAACATATAAGGTGCATTTGAAATTTATGTTAAAGATTCATCTAAATTATCTCTTTTGTGAAGGTTTTACTATTTTGTTCGGGATCCACGAGTAAGTGTTGAAATTTGGACGAGATAAATGTATTTATTCATGCAAATCTTAAGGTGTGGATTCAACAGTGAGGGTTTTATCGATTAGAGAAGTTTGAGAGCTTATCTATTTTTGAAATGTCAAGACTCCATCCTAAGATTTGAACCCATGATAGTCGGTGCAAGTTGTTCATTTCTAGCAATGGTGAAAGGGAGAAGCTTGCATCAAGGCTTTTGAAGTCGTTCATTATACATTTGCAAGCAACAAAAGAGTAGGTTGGGAGAGATGAGCATTTAATCAAATTTGAAATAGATGAAGTTCAAAATGACGCCCCCTGGTTCACCAAAGGGTCAACCCTTCCGAAATAACTTATTCTAACTTTTAATGAATTATTTGTATCACGGGGTAAAGATGAGTCCAATTTGTCTCTTTTTTTCTTTTTTGTGCGCAACACTCAGTTATGATTTGACAATATTTAACTAAATTCCCTACATGTATGATTGATTTTTGCTTGAACTAAATTCCCCAAATTCCCTATTTATGTGGATAAATTTGTCTAATTCATTAGCACTCCTGAGGTGTTGGAGCTGGTCAACAAAGTTGACAACGAGATGTCTAAGATGGAAGCTGCAAGAAAATTTTAGCATACTTTGTATTCAAAGGTGGAAAGGATACCAAATTATTGTTATTTTATTTGGAACAGTATTTGGCTTTGCCTGGGGCTAAAACCATAATATACTTAATGCATTTTTAATTTTAATAGGGCGTTGGCGAACAAGATTCTATTTCGGGGTCAGGTATACATTGCATCTTATATGTCTATATGTTTGTTGTAAATCTTATTTCCTCGCTGTTGTAAAGTGAATGACTGCAAAACCAATTGTAACCCTCTCGTAGCTTATGTTAAATGCTACTTCATCAATCAAAATTTTGTACTTATGATTTGTTCTGATAGTTATGCTACTCTATTGTTTAGAGTTATAAACACTTATGTTTCTCAGATCTTGGGTTACTACGTATTTTTGAACCATGAATTTTCCATAAATGATTTTAACACCTTTCATGCCACTTGAACTACCTTAACAATTTTGTAGCAGCTGCTTCATCTGCTTTTCTAATATTCCATATCATTATGTGTCAATGAAGCAACAATGTTATAAGACAATTGACGTCAAAATATTTTTATTACTATTTAGTGTTTATTTAATCAAAGCAAACCACTGAGAGAATCATAAAAAAAATATTGACAACATAATTCTGTTTTTGTAAATTGAATTCTTCTTTTATAGATAATAAAAAACACTATTGTTTCTATAGATATCCTACCAAACTGTAAGACCAAGCAAAAAAGGGGAAAAAAGGGAGTTTTTTTTGTCATGTAATGGAATGTTAAGGCTTACGTTTACTGCAATTACCCGTTTAGTTTTATAGACATGCATAGATACTCTTAATTTACAGTCCATGGCAAACACCCTTTATGGGGACAATGGCTACAACAACGAGACCAAGTAATGCACATTTCAAACCATAATGTGCTCATATATTAACCCAAGATCATCTTATCAAACCACTAATTACTTACAATGAACATGGTGCTTATTGATAGATTACTGTAAGTATTTTGATAAAAATATATGTGTAGCAGAGAGTCTTGACTACATCTTTGCTTATTCTTTTAAATTTTTCCAACCCAAAGATGGTTCACTATATTTTTACTCTATTCATTCTTCTTTGATTTCTTTTGTTTCTTTTCTCTTGTGTGTAGTTTGTCTCTATTCTTCTTTTTTTTGTTTCTCATATGGAAGTTATGTCATGCACATAATCATGGAAAAATATCATGGAATCATCTCATATCTCCAACAAGCTTGGGTTCTCTCTATTCATAACTCTACTTTTGATTATCGAGCTAAAAAGTCACTTGCTTGGTGAGGGGAACTTGCAAACTCTACGAAATCATATAAACTGCTTTATTAAACATTATAAAGTTGTATATATATTGTTCTGAATATCCCACTTAGATCTTATTCCAAATAGGTGATTGAATGTTTGGATATAAACCTTATTCAACATTAGATGGGCATAAGATTGTAATGTAGTGGGTTCTAGACCTTCACAATATTCTCTGGTGTGCTAAAATACCTTCAAATATTGCCCGATTACACTTTCTAGGGATGACATTGGTTGTTTGTTGGAGTCCCATTGAAATAGGGTAGAATTATCTAATGAGGTCCAACTAGTCGGCTTCATGGTTATGAATGCACATAATAGATCCTTCAAAATGCCTATGCCTTGCTAGTATTTCAAATATGAATATTTGAATATCTTGGTTGGGATTTTAGTGCTAGATGTAATCTTTAGTTCTTTTTGTCTAGTTTGGTCTTTTGTGGACATATATAATTTTCAATTTAACCATATTGTATTGAAATTTGTTGTTCATCTATATCTTTAAGTAAACTCATGACGAGAGAATGCTAACCATCTGAAAATATTCTTTGGAAGATGCAGGATAAGAGTCTACACAATATCATTACTGGCACTTCATATGTCATCTTGAAACTTTTTTCTAGTTTTTCTTTTTCATATTATAGATGGCCTTACCAAACTTAACAACACACATCACCTTATACTATGGAGTTTCCTTTACACCTTCAAGGTAGCATGAACTAAATTGATTGTTGATCTTAATATTGGTATTTTGTTTTCAACCATCCATCATAATAATTTCTATGACTACACCAGGTTTCCAAACATGTAAGTTCCCATCCAATATCTTTGCTTTTTAGGATTTTTACAAGTGGTTGGATTTGATTTTGCTTCTTCATAATCACTCTGCACTTGCAAATTTCTTCTGCAGTTTCTGCCTTTGCTCTCTGCTAAGTTTTTCTTTGCTTTGGAGTTGCAAACCTATTGAGGTCATTGGGACTACAACAACAACCAATATCATATTCTATTTTACAGAGGGATAAGTTTTCCACAATTGTATTTGCGACTTTGAATGATTGAAGGAGTTGGAATTATTCAATTGTGGCCAACTGGAAGATTGTCCACCATTGGAGCGATTGAAACATCTAAGGGTGTCGACATTAGAGAAATTACATGCAATAAGGGAGTTGGGGATTGGGGGAAGCGTTGGTGGATTTCCGATGTTGGAGCGCTTGGAGATGTGGAGAATTCTAGTGTTAGAGAGTATATCAAGCTCCTCATCATCAAATGTTATATGGATGGAGGGTACAATGCCCAAACTCCAAAACTTGATTATATGGAATTGCAGAGCATTGAAGAGATTGCAATTAGGAATCGAGAAGATGTCCAATTTAAAACACATATGCATTGACGAAATTGTATGGGAGAGACCAATCCATGCATATAATAACATAAAACATTGCCTCTAAGAAAAGGTTAAATTATTTTAGAATATCAATTAATTTATTGATCGAATGTTTTTTTATTGATGGTTATATTAAAGTAATATGAAAATGTCATATGTAAATGGATGATTGAAGAATACAACCAATTTATTTCTTACTTCAAATATATTTCAACCATCACTTATTTGCTTCTTCTGATTATAATACTTTAGACAATATTTCTCTTCCAATAGGCTATTGTTATAACAATTTTATGCACAATGCATGCCATTTTTATACTTAATAATTGAAGAGGGTTGATATAACATACAATAAAATATGCAATCTCTATTAGTTACATACGTAAAAACAAGAGAGGGATAAAACATGACCTTTACAAATGTGTATTGGACACAATCCCATAACATAGATTAACAAAAAACCACAATATTCATGATGCACATAACAAAACTAGCATATGAGCGATTTGTCATGAAGGACAGATTCATTTGTTGCGAATCGAACGGGGGTGAATTCTTTTCTACAAAATCCTCATCATAATCTCAAGGAGAAGCTTAAAATACTCACCCAAATACATGTGGCTATTAGAAGTAATGGCCATCAACAGAGTGATGCTCCACAGGTTAGTAAATCAATTAGGCCAGCCAGGAGAGTAATGCACGATCATCCTGGGCACAAGGTCACTACTAATGAATAAAATATGTTGAGGGGTAGAGAGACAAACACATATAGCAGTGTCAAAACTACCTAGGGTTTCAAGTACTTATAATTGGCTTAAAGAAATAAAGGGAAAGGTTGTTGTTCTTGCCAATGAGCATGCTAGTTCTAACAATTTTGGCAATTCAAGGATCTCATTTAACCTACTAGAAGGCTTTTCTTTCCCAAACCCAAGTGCAGGCATAAAGGAATGCCCATCAAATGTCCCTAGAAGTTTCAGTATTATAGATGGGCAAAGAGAAGCGAAGCCCGATCCTATGAAAGGTAAAGAAGAGATTGATTCATTGGCCGTTGCTAAAGATGGGTAGGTGAAAAGAATTATGGATTATGTTAGAGTGCGACCTCTCTACAAGAAAGAAATTGAAGCAACTACTCGCAATTATTTTCATGTTGTTAACAACACAGACCTTTACCTCATTGAATTTGCTTCAGAGATTGACTACCTGGGACTGAAGAGGTTTTTTGGCCTGCCTTATGCATTTGATGCACTCTTCCCTAACACTGCAGAGTAAGAGGTCGTCTACATGACTAGGTATGTTGGTTCACATTTTTCTCTGTTTCTCATGCTTGGCATATTTGAATTTTAAAATGTAGCATAAACTTGTGGACATTTTGTGTCTTGGGGGTGAGAATATGCATTACAACATAGCTTATTCAAGTTGTTCTACAAGGGAGAAACAAATCTATATTTTTCTACGGGGCAATGGAGGCAGGGAAAAAACACACAATGTTAGGTACTGTTAAGAATCCAAGGATGATGGTTTTGGCTCTAGAGGATCTATTTGTGAAGCTTAGGTAGCAAAGTTGCAATGGTGAGCATGTTGTGTGACTATCTTATCTGGAGGTTTACAATGAATCGGTCAAGGACTTGCTATTTGTTGGGCGTTCTTGTTCACCTTCTTCCCACTCCATTTGCTTCCCTTTTGAACTTTTCATGTTGAAAATATAAGAAAAGAAGTTGAAATCAAAGACAAGTGAATATCAATAGTTATATGGCCAAAGGTTAAACAAAGAGACTTACGACTCATTATTATTAATGAGAAAACAACCCTCAAACACATTTTTTTTCATTCTACCTCTTCCATTCAATGCAATGAAAAAATTTGGAGGAAAACTTCATCACATGCAACCTCCACATAGTCAAAGCTAGCTAAAACATATGTTGGAGGCTCTAGGTGTGAACTTGTTGGATTATACATAATTTATTTAACAACTTGTTTGGAGGGAAAACTTCATCACATGTATGTAACCCCCACATAGTTGTCAAATCTGGCTTAAACATATGTTGGAGGCTCTAGGTGTGAACTTGTTGGATTATACACAATTTATTTAACAACTTGTCCTATTTGCGATTTTTGCTTTTGTGCATGATTTTCAGGTGTAACCCTCAATTCAACTGTTGTAATACGCTACAATTATGATTGTTACTTGCTTACTATAGAAAATGTTTGCTCTTTACTCTTGCAATGATGCCATGCACAAAAATGTTGTTGTAGGGATTTCAAATGATGCTTATTGTTGACATGATTAAATGACTCTGTTATAGCAATATATAGAGAAGAATCAATGCAAGCTATGGATAGCCTCCAATCACTTATAGTTGGCAGTATGTTTCTAACATTCAATAACTATTAATGATGCATTTTTTTATTGGGGTGGTCCATCTTCCTTAACATGGTATAAAAAATCAACACATATCCACAATGCTTTGAAGTAACACTACATAAAACTATGAAATTCTTAGTATTTTTGGTAATTCTATTACCCATTACCAGCAAATAATAAAAAACATAGATTAATAGAGAAATTAAGCAAGAAACAATTTTATAAATAATAACTAAAAACTAAATTTAGGGAAACATTTTAAAACAAAGTTGACTTAATATTAAATATTGTTTTTAAAGTTATAATGGAGAAAATGAACTAATTATTAAAAATCGAGAATTATGGTCACTCTCCTCATTATCATTATTATGAATAGGATAATGTTGTTAAAATTTTATTAAAAAGAGGGAAAGAAATTTAGAGATCTAAATTGTGCTATAAACATATTATGAAAACTCCTCGAATGTTATCTGGTAAAGCTTACAATGAGGAGTGAGCAGGAAGGGGAGGGATACCATCATTACTATGCCATTCTTTTGGGACATTTATGTTACTGTAACTTTCTTCTTAACTTTAACCTCTTGCTACATTCTTTAGAAGATGTATAGAAACTCAAATTTATATTGTATTTCATTGTCTATATATTTCACTTGATTATTTCCTACCACATTCACCCTAACCTCCTGCTACATTCTTTAGAAGATGTATAGAAACTCAAATTTCTATTGTATTTCATTGTCCATATATTTTACTTGATTATTGCCTACCACATTCATGTGAAGGGCGTTACTTTGCACCTCTTGGTGCAATTTCTAGTATATGTATATGTTAGAGATGTCCTGTGTAAAGTTACTAAAAAAAAAATTAATAACGTTACTTTAAAAATCAATGTTAGCCATAAATAAAATACTTAAATTTTCACCTTTATTTTACATCAAACTTTATATAGTGAGACAAAGTAATTGAAAAAAAAAAATGTATGGGGAATATATGTAATTCCTTTATTGATGATTTAATGTCTATAGTTTGTTAGAAATGTGTAATGTAATTTAGCGTAAACATTTTAACTGGGTGAAAATAAAATAAAAATAACTAAATAACTAAATAAAAATAGCCTTATAAAAATTAAATAAAAAGAAAAATAAAAATGACCATGGTTTTAAGAATCAATGGTATTGACCCATGATATTCATGTGGAATGTAACCTATTTAAGAGGGAAATTAAAATAGCCTAGATTCATCTTAGTTTGATGTTATATTTAGATACATAATTAGCTGTAGAAAATGACGTTGAATCCATGTAACCTGTAAAGGTAAAACTTTTCTATGGATATGTTGGCATTGGGCATTTGTCTCGGAAGTGGGGAAATATTAGGAAAAATGTAATTATTACATTTTCTGCCCAACTCCATCCACTTTTTACTAGGTTATATTGGGTAAAATAGAATACCATAATATTACATGTTACCCAATATTTACCTTCAATAGGTCCACTTCTTATTATAATTTTTCTTTATATTTGAAATTTAAAAATAAAATGTAATATTTAGATTGGGGTGTGATGTAAAATGTAATAATGTTACATTTTAATTAGTATTTCCTTTCACCTCTAGCCACTTTCTATTAGGTGGGGGTGGTAATAAATTTTGGGTAATATTATATTTTATCCAAGATTTCCCCTCAATTCACTTTTATTTAAAAAAATCTTTATATTTGAGATTCATAAGTAAAACTTAATTCCTATATAAACATTTGATCCCATGTGACAGAGATGTTGTAATTTTAACTTTGACTCGATAAAAAAACACATAAAATTAATAAATAATATTTATATTTATAAATTGTAATTAATTATAAATTTCTTGAGACACCAAAACTCTTTTAAAGCGAAAAGTGATTTGATCCCTCTTGGCCCTTGGTAGATCCAAAGAAAGCCAGGGAAACAAAATTAGTTTTAAAACATACTTCGAATCCTTAAATATTTTTTTTTTTTGTAAGATTGACATAACTACATCTTCATCGTGTCCAATATAACACTAGTAACCTCATATTAAGAAGTGCCTTAACAAAATACCCAATTACCAATTACCGTTTATCCATAAAACTTGTAAACTCAAACCCTTAAATATATCTATTATTATTTATTTAAAATTAAATACAAATTTTAAAATATTTATATATTTTATAATTAATTAACCACACGTAAAATAAAAAATTTAGTTTTAAATCATCCCCAAAAAAATTAAAGAACTCCTCACTTCTTAAATTTAATGACCTGTACTCTCTCGACTCTCTTGCGAGAGTGGTTTGACGCTCCGAAGATATGGGAGAAGCCCACAAAGCGGTCTTGGCGGCCCACCCACTTTACCCATACGTGATTTCGGGCTATGAGAGTCTCCTGTCGGCAGGGGAAAATTGCATTTACTTTCTAACCATATAAACTAACCATCCAAATTTATTATATCTCTTTTTCTTAGGTATATATATATCTTGATTCTTGACTTCTTCTCTTTATATCTTCTTCTACCTTTTTGACAAATTATGAAATTATTGTTGGGTGGGACGACTATAGATATTGAATTCTTGGAGTTTGTTTCTCCTTTAATAAAGGGTCTTCAATTAATTTTTAATTAATTTTTATTATATGTTAGATCTGGATTACATTAATAAAGGGTCTTAAATTAATTTTTATTATATATTAGATCTGGATTACATAGAGTGTGTTTTTCTGGATTACATGAAGTTTTTTAGTTCTATTTGTTTTAAATGGATAATTTGATTTAAGAAGACACGCAACAACTAATTCTCAACATGTTATTATTTATAATTTTCAAATTTAATTTTGTGTTTATATATATAATTTCTATTTTTATTAAATTAATTTTTAGTTATTATTTTTCATCTAATTAAATATAAATAAATTTTAAATACAATAATTATAAATATTGTTAAATATATAGGAATTGAGTTATTATTATTATTATTATCTAATTTTAAAGTCACGATCAAATCAAATATTAGAATTGAATTTATCACAATTTTATATTAGTATATGACATTTTCTTAAACACAATTTAAATCCAATCTTTATATTTATTCATAAAATTTTATTACAATAGCAACACAATATAACCACACACTAACACAAAAAAACATTATTCTAAATTCTCCTAAAATAATATTAATTTTTAATAAAATAACTTATATATATCTCTATAATTTTATTAATCAAGTTATTTAAAAAAACAAATTATCTTTCCAAAAAACTCATATATTCTTATCTCCCCTTTTAAATAATACTCAAAAGCATTTTAAATCAATCTTGGAATTTACTTACGTACCTGCTGATTTGGATGGATGCTTGACCTTACATTCCTAGTGACTTGGAGAAATAAAATAACAATATATGCCCAGCCATTCACTATGAGACGCACTAGCTAATAATAATTAAAAAGATGCACCATCATATCTCAAATGATATATCAAGGTTGCCTACCTTGGATTAAGGTCTTTGATTAAGATAAGAGTAATAATTAATCCCGCCCAATTTCATAAACGTTTTTTATGGCATATAGCCGAAGAAAAGAAAAATTAAATGATTGTTCACAGTTAACAAAAAGATTGATAAAGTATATATATATAATTATGAGTAATAATTCTTTTTTAAAACTTACGGTGAATTAATTAATAATTAAATTTCTGATTGTTATTATATCACCAAGAATATATTAGTAAAACAAATATACCATAAATATATGATTTAGTAAGAAGTTTTTTATTGAATGGAGATATTCATTCTATAGCCTAAGCCCAATATGATGTGTAAAGAGAGTTTCATTCTATAACCCAATATGATGTGTAAGGGTATTTGAGAGGCTCATTTTACAACCTACTATGATTTATACAAAAAATCTTATTTTATAGCCTAGTATGATGTGTAAGGGTATTCGAGAGGCTCATTCTATAACCCACTATGATGTGTAAAAGTATCCCTCCATCATCAAAGTTGAAATTTTGCTCATGTCTGCTAAAATAAAATTTTAAAAAATCTAAAAATCTAAAAATCAAATAACTATACAAAATATTTAAATAATATCGATTCAAAAATTAAATCCTTTCGATTCATGTTAAATTTATATTTAAAATAAATCTATACCAATTAACTACGAACAAAATAATTTCCATATCTTCATCACAATAAAGTTAACAGAAAAATAACACTGAAATAAAGACAAAATTAACCACATATCTTTTATATATACTTAAAAAAAATATTTAAAATTTTGAGGGTTCGTTTATATGGTTAGAAGTTGAATGAAATTCTCCCCTGCCGACAGGAGACTCAAGCGCTTATAGGCCGAACTCAAGTATCGGTAAAGTGGGTGGGCCGCGAAGACTGCATCGATCCGGAAGACCGCTTTGTGGGCGTTCTCCCATGGCTTCTAGGTCAGAAAAGTGAAGAAGAGAGAAGTCCAATTCTTTCTAATTTTCTTGGGATGAGTTAAAATGGAAATATTTATTTTAAAAAAATAATAGATTATATAAATATTTTAAAATTTATATTTAATTTCAAGTTATATATATATATATATATATATATATATATTTATTTATTGATTTAAATTATATATATATTTTTTATTTATTTATTTATTTAAATTTATTTTTTATAAAATAGATATATTATTAATTGGTTTTATGTAAATTTATTTTAAATTTAGATTTAAGGTATTAAATGTAATTTTATTATTATTATTATAAATAAAAGTTTATTTTTAATATATATATATATATATATATATATATATATATATATAATATGATAGATTTATAGTTATTATAGATTTATTATATATTATGTGTCAATTTTATGTTAAATATGAAAGACATACTATTTTTTTGGACTGTTTAATACATTATTGGAATGTTTATTACTTATTTGGATCCATCTTAATTTCAAATTTATTTGGAGTCAAGATAGATCCGATCCTAAATGGAAACAATGTTTTTGTTATTAATATTTTTTAAATGTCAGGTGTCAATTTCATATTAAGCATGGAAGGAATTATACATCTCTTTCATACTAAGAAGTAAAAAGCATCTATCTATTGAATGAGAAACTTTTTGTTCTCGCTTAATGTATCCTATCTCTATATAAAAGTGGATACATAATTATTTTAGGTAACATGGACATTAAATATTTTATTCATGGACTAGATTGCAATGTTTTTTTGGTTGTTACTATATTTGTTAAATGCCACTTGTGAACTCTCTATCTCCCCCATGTTAGGTGGTAGAAAGTAGTTTTTGGTGCAATGAAACATTTTATTTATGACCTATATTGAAATGTCTTTTTGTGTTAAATATATTCTTTAAATATTATGTGCCAACTATGTTGAATTAGGAAGGAATTACACATCCCTCACACTACACCTTTCAGTGCAATGAAATATCTTATTTACGAGTGATAATCAGTTTTCAAAAGCTACATGTTGCTTACAAAATAAATTACACATCTCCTTCATACATGACTCTATAAAGTGTCTTTGGGCACAATAATTGGTTGAATGATATTTTATTCTTGACCCTTTTGCATAACGATCATGCTCTTTGATGTCTTGTCCTCTTTTCTTTAATTTTTGTTTAACACATTGATTCCCTCGATTTTTTGACAACATTAATTGGAATATTAATTTATTTGAATTTTTTTTTTAATGAAAAGATTCTCTATATTCACCTGCAACATCCATAATAAAGGGAGTATCTACTTATCAATTTTTTTGAAAAATTTGCCGTTTAGAATTGTGCAGAGATTCATTGAAATCACAAGTTTTAATAGGTAACTATTCACAATCGAGCTTTGAAAGCAACCACTTGAGCTAGCCATATAGATCAATGCATTTTCTATTTTCATAATTTAAAGAAAAAAATGGGTCACTTTTTTAGAATGCATAGATTAACTTTAACTCTGCATTGTTTTTTCACAAAACAATTACACAAAGATAATTATAGTTGCAAGTTCATCTTAATAAGAGTCTTCTTATTAATTTTTCTTTTAATCCAAATTTTTATCTTATGGTCATAAATGAAAGATGTTGGCATATTCCGTTTTTTCACAAAACAATTAAACAAGGATAATTATAGTTGCAAGTTCATCTTAATAGGAGTCTTCTTATTAATTTTTCTTTTAATCCAAATTTTTATTTTATGGTCATGAATGAAAGATGTTGCCATATTTTCTTCGTATCCTCTACATCAATAAATTTAATTTTAAATATTAACTACCTTGCATCTCTAAATCCATGTCAACCTTTTCACATTACCTCATACAATTATAAAATTACTTTACAAATTATCATATAAAACACTAAACCACATTTACTAATCTAAGAATACTAATCCTCATTATATTAATCTTTCTATAAATAAAACAATGTATTATAACTCTCATGATTTTATATTTAAACTTTTTAATTTATTATTCTATTTCTTTCTTATTTGAACACAATTTACTTTAAAATGTAAAATTATCTAATATTCATATTTAAAATAAACTTTATATAATTAGATGCTATAATATTTAATAATATTCATATTTAAATAAACTATTATTAATTAAATGCTATAATATTTAATAATATTCATATTTAAAATAAACTCTATATAATTAAATGCTATAATATATATTTTAAATAGCAAAATTTATTAATATATTTAATAACTTATTTAAAATAAACTTTCTATAATTAAAAGCTACAATTATATATATATATATATAAATAGCATAGTTTATTAATAGATTTTATAACTTTAAGAACATGCTTCACCGGGCAAAACAATAGAAAAAGAAATCCGGTTGAGTTTAAGAAATAACCCTTTGAACTTATTTTTCAAAAGTATAGCTTTTAATAATGGTAGTGGTGTGGGTCATGTGAATAGGAAAAGGGTAAAGAAGGAAATTCAGTGATTAGGTGAGCTGTGAAATATAAGGTGGGATAGCAACGATGGAAATTGGTGAGTATGAGGGTCATGGTCAATTTTAGCCAATCTCCTATACACATTATATATATATATATATATTTTTTTTTTAAGGAAACTAAATTTGGAATAAATTTACCACCAATTTGATGTGACCGTTAAACCAGAAACAACATTAACATTTCAACAATTTAGTTTTATTTAATTCCCGGGCACAATTTCTTTTATATTTAATTGGAAACTAACCCTTCTTTGACCGTGGTTACTCGGAAAGCTGAAGCTGGAGTCAGATTTGAAAATGGATGCAAAGGGACAGCCGACGAAGGAGATGGTGAGGGAAAAATACAAAATAGACTAAACAAAACGAAGAAGATGAAGAAGAACGGAGAAGAGAAAAAAATTGCTGTCGATATCGATACCGGAAAGCTAGAGGAGCAGCGGTAGCTGATGAAAGCTTAGAACGCAAGTCAGGGACCCGCAGGCTGTGAAAAAATTGAACAAATTCAAGGCAAAAATGGCCAAGAAAACGGTGCTATAAGTTTCAGTTTTGAGCATGAAGTCCGGCGCAAGGCAGATCAAATCTCCAGGCGGCGGTGTACAGAAAAGCCCTAGTAATGTAAGGTTGTTTAGCGGACCTCTGCATTTTCCTTTTCTGGACAAGTACTTTAATATTGCATTTTAAATCTGCAATGCTGGTTGTGTATGTCTTGATTTTTGTGATTTTGTGGCGGGATTCGAACCTGCGCTGTTTTCGATGTGGAATGTGTCCTTTTTTTTGTTGTTGTTAAAAATACTTTCTGAGATGGCCGGAGTTCTTAGAGTGTGGGCTGAATGGATGGATTTGTATATGTATTTAATGTAGAGGAAGGAAAACCATGAGGAAGTATCCTGTGACAAGCGACAGAAGATAAGCTGTGATCTGCTCGCTGCTGGAGTGATGGCAGACCCGAAGCTGAGGATTCGCCATGCGTTTTCCGTGGTAAATATGGGGCAAGAAACCGGCGATATTAGTCACGTTACTACTCCCAGCGGCTCCTCCAACGGAAACAATGAATTGGCCGAGTTTTCTAAGGAGGACGTCGAGGCGCTCTTGAATTTGAAGATGAAGGGTAAAACTAAGTTCGATTATAAGGTAGGCTCTGGTTTAGGTTATTTACAGCTAGTCTTTGAATGTCAGGCTTGTGTGGGGTTTGGTTTGTGTGATGTTGATCTGAGGTTCGAACAGGGGAAATGTGAGCAAATGACGGACTATATCAAGAAACTCCGAGCTTGCATTCGCTGGTTCCAGGAGATGGAAGAGGGTTGTGTGTTGCAGAAGGAGCAGCTGCAAATCGAGTTGTCAAACGAGAGAAGGGAACGCAAGGAAACAGGTTTTTCTGTGGCATTTATTTAATTTTACTTCTACGTGCAGTGTGAAAGTCAGTGCTTGAAGGCTGTTGTTGATTTTTGATTGTGTCACCATGTTTGAGAATGTGAGGGTTTTGTTCAGAGGATGCGCTGAAGAAGAAGGACGAAGAGCTAAGCATGACCATCTCTGAACTGAGGAAAACATGCTCCTCTCTTGAAGAAAAACTTACGAAAACAGAAGCTGATAAAGAGGTTTGAAGTCCTTATCCATTTGTCCAGAAATGCCAAGTTTGTTACGGGAGTTAAGTAGTTGTGTTGTAGTGTAAGGTTCGTTTCTGATTTGGAGTTGTACTTGGTTATCTCTGTTCGGAAAAATACTGAGTTCTGTATATTAATAAAGTTTTAAAGCATTTTATCGCGAAAGATGTGAGTGTGGAAACGCAATAAGAATGGGTTTCAGCATTTTAGCAATCAACAGAAGCTAGAGCCCCAATCATATTCAACTTGCTGCAGTGTTGTTACCCATCTTTTTCCTACCCGGAATCGACTCCACATCGGACTTTGCTTTTTTAGGAAACCGAGTTGAATCAGTTCCTCCAAGTTTGTCTTGAACCAGAGTTACAGGTTAAATGTTAGTAACTCAGTTGGCCTGAGTGATGAGACCGACTCTGTTGGCTGCCCATAAAAAACACAGAAATTCCCATAAAAAACACAGAAAAATTCAAACAAGGAACGCTCACTTGACCTGTTTTCCTGATCCAATCTAAGAACAGACAATCAACAAACCTGTACGTTGTCTAGATCCCTTGGCATTTTGTAGTATGGCTTATTATCTATCAATTCTAAAACGTTTTATTATTGAAAATTTGCATTGTTTTGCAATTTAGTGTCTTTTTTTTTTTAACTTCTTAATTACCCTAGCTGACTTCCTAGTTTATCCGGAGTCCAACTCAAAGCTTATTTTTTGCCCTCGTTCCTAGCATTGGCTTGCTGTATTTGGAGGTCTTAACCATATGTTTGGACTGTTTCTTTGACAATGCAGGAAAGCATTCGAGCTCGGCAGAAAGACATAGAAGCTCGGAAAGCTGCAGAAAAAGCAAAGTCTTACTGGTTAGAAGAACGCAATAAAGCGCAGCAAGAGGCTTCAAGTGCAAATCAGCAGGTATGAGCTAAGTGGTTTGTTTTCCACAATCATATACCTTGCAATAATTTTACTTTGGTTGTTCTCACTTGAACTGTATTTTTGTGCCATGTCTTTTATATCTTGATTATAATGGCTATAATTTGTCATTGGGACAGGTGGCATCACTTCAGGATATTAATAAACGATTACAAGAGTACAATACTAGTTTGCAGCATTATAACAGCAAGCTCCAGAGTGATGCTGGCACTGCTGCAGAGACCATTTCTAGAATACAGAAAGAAAAATCAACTATGATGGAAACTCTCAGTAGCTTAAGAGGTTACTCTGCTGCAGTTCAGGACCAGCTCAGTGTTACTAAAGTGAGTATGACTTTCTGCAAACAAGAGAACTGTTATGTGCTTTTTATTGTAAGACTCGTAGATCTTCCATTGGGATAGTCATTCTAGGAAGTAACTTGCTTTGAGCTAGCCTTTTGTCATGAATACTGTACTTTTGGTCTCTAGACATGGCCCTGAAAGTTAGTTCAGGGTTCTCAAAGCTACCTCTTCCACTGACTTTTGGTCTCTAGACATGGCCCTGAAAGTTAGTTCAGGGTTCTCAAAGCAACCTTTTCCACGGAAAACCATGCCGAGTACTTCCGTGATCCACAGATGGTAAATGGGGTAAACCGTTGGTGCTGATTACTTTGCCTAATTCCAAGGGGCTCCAGAGAGTCAAATCCACAACTTCCCACTAGCTGAGAGGACTCATATCTGGCTCAGGACCACTTGAGCAAATCCTTGTGGCCTAAAATTTGAAGGATATGGGTGTGGGATTTGATCACACATGCGTGCATGGTCACAAGGTCTTCAAGGCTCCAGGAACAGCTCTCATGGGAATTGAACCTTGTCCACTTTTGAAAAATTCCTCGCTCCTTACCAATGGATCCTACCCATTTGGGCAACTCAAAGGTACTTACTCTCCCAGAGATATTTATAAACAATATGACTATCAATCACACTGGACAACAAAACTTCTGATTAAAATCTCTATTCATTTTAATCTGCTAATTGACTTCGATGAAGAAGTTGTTGCACTGCAGATGAACTTATCATCTACCAGTGTGTACTGTGCGACAATCCTAGTTCATTTTGTGGTCTGATTATATGCAGACATATAGGAGGTTACATAAACTGAACTTTTTAACACTAATAAAGAAATATCAGCTTCTTAACCTCAGGTGCCCCAGTCATGTATTGGCAAATGGGTGTCCATAAAATTCTCTTTTACATCAGCAATATTAGCATATCGTGCTGCTTCAAAGATCAAAGCAGTGATGAGATTTTTGTATCCAGGCTTCACTGCAAGAGGCTCAAAAGCAGAAAAAAACCTTTGCAGAAGAGAATGACCGTCTCCGTGGAGAGCTTCAACGTGTTACAGATGAGAGAGACCAGCAGGCTTCTCAACTCCAGACGTTGTCTGTTGAGGTAGCAAAGTACAAAGAATGCACTGGAAAATCTGCTGCGGAGTTGGAACAGCTTGCAAACAAGACAACATATTTGGAGGTATAATTTTTATTATATGAGGAAGACTAACCAAGATATTTCAGACATGTGGAAAAGTCATAATGCCTTCCTTCAAGTCATTTTATAACACGCCATCATTAAAATCTGATGGATAAGATGCTTTTTGTCTCAGGAGAGTTTCTCCTCCCAGAGCGAAAAAATAAGAAGTTTGCAGCTGCAGCTAGACATTGCAAATCAGAAGTTAGAGGTATGCCAATTTGGGAGATTGTAAAGTAACAATAATTGTTCTGTTTAAAATCAAAATATTCTGGTGCATGTGTAACATGTTGCGGAAGAATTAGTGATGTCAAGCATGTACTTATGGCCTCTGCTAACAGATTGCAGAGTCATCGGCATTGCAATATAAAACACAGTGTTTTGAGCAAAATCAAAATGTAGAGGAACTTCAAAGTCGCCTTTCAGAGGCTGATCTTCAAATTTTTGAAGGAGAGCTGTTACGGAGGAAGTTGCACAACACTATATTGGTAACATACCTCTGCCTGATTTTGGTAGAGTTGATCTAGAATACTTTAACATGTGCTAACTGTGTTTCTCTCTGTTTGACTGAACATGTGTCAGGAACTCAAAGGCAACATAAGAGTTTTCTGTAGGGTAAGGCCATTATTACCTGAAGATGAATGTGCTGGCGAGCCCTCGGTTGTGCTATATCCTACATCGACTGAGTTAGTTGGTCGGGGCATTGATCTGATACAGAGTCCTGGTAAACTGCCATTCTGGTATCAAAACCTATATTTCTAGGATTTATTTTACTGTCTCACTTGCCTCCCTTTAAATTGTTAAAACAAATTTTTTATCCTGCACTTCTGTCATTTCAGGGCAGAAGCATTCATTTACTTTTGACAAGGTATTTAGCCATGATGCCAGGCAAGAGGAGGTGTTTGTCGAGATTTCACAGCTTGTTCAAAGTGCTCTTGATGGATACAAGGTAAATCTATATTATTTGCTCCTTCCTTCCTCTATCCATACCTTCGCATCTTCCTCGGAGAACCTGTCTTCTGATTATCACAAGGGATTGTATTCTTCAAGATGCTCATAGGCAAAATTTTACTCTTGGATATTTAGAAAAAGAATCTAGAAACACTCTTCAAAATATCTGTCATGATTGAGCTGTATCATTTACCTACTTGTTCAATGTTTTTATAGCCTTTACTTCCTAGAAACTTTAAAGATGTAAATTTTTTATTTTAATTGAAGTAACATAGATATTTTTCTATAAATTGGGGCCAGACGGGCTTGTGGCCAGGCTCTATCATCTGGAAACAGCACGTTGTCTACCTAATTGTCAGCAAATCAGACAAATTTCCTTTCTGTCCACTGTAATTGATCTTTGAGAGCATGGCAATACTGCATTAACACAGATTTCATTGAGATTGTTTATCTGGGTTGGGTCTGTTATATTGTGCTTATTTACTCACAGTATTTATTTGGGTTTGGTCTGTTGTATTGTGCTTATTTACTCACAGTATCTATTCTCCAATGCACCTATTTTCAGGTGGCATACGTGAATTTTAATGTATTTGGAAGTGGTTGTATGCTAATTTATGAATCTATGCTATATGGCTGAAGGTTTTATTCAGAACATGGCACAAAAAGAAATTTAATATATCCCATAGTTTACTAACTTCTACTTGTATCTTTTCACTGCCTTCTACTTTGTTTGCTTCTGTGGGTTGCTTTAATTTACAATGGTGGCAATGGGTGCCTAGCAATTCTGGCAATTGAATCATAAAAGTTAGTTTTACAAGTTTCTTTTTCACATAATCAATTTATTTACTGCGTTAATTAATTCATAAACTTGTGTTAATAAGAATAATTAATCTATTTAAACCTGTATTAAGGTATGCTTATCTTTTCAAATGTTTATACGGCTTTCCTTATTAAGCAAAAACATATTTTCTTGTATTTCTCTATTCCAGTATGTTTCGTGCATTCCATTTGAAATTACAGGATGACAAGGCCACAGGCGACCAAGATGGTCAATGTTGTATACCTGTTGCTGAGAGATTTACCTTGTGGGGCTCCTCCTACACTTAGTTTTATTCTGCATTTCTTCTGTGCCCCTGGTCCCAATGCACTGGGGGTTTTGTAATTTCGTGTTAGGATGTACATCTGTGCTCAACTCTAATGTGCACAACCTTTTATGGTTGTTGATTGAAAACTATCATTTCTCTTGCATTTCTGTGTATAAGTTGCTGTCTGCTCTAATGAAGATTTTCCTTGTGATAAAATCTCAAACAATGAATATAAACGCTGACATAAAGCCATGATGATCTTGACAATAACGGTTGAGTATCTTGGATAAATCAACAGTTAGTGTCATGGGCAGTATAAATTCCATGAACTTTGGGGCTTGTATGAGATCGTCATGAAAGAGTGGAATGAAAAGACTGAATACTATCTATATGCTAGGGTTGTTTTGTCTGATTTTCTATTTTTTTAATCCTAGAATTTTGTTGTGTGCCTGCTCTGTCTCAAGCCACTTTATATCTTCAGATGCTATCAATTTGAGACAGTTGAGTAGGGTATTCCCATGCAATATATTGTATTTCTACTGATAATATATTCTTGAATGCATTTTGCAGGTTTGCATCTTTGCCTATGGACAAACGGGCTCTGGGAAAACGTACACGATGCTTGGTAATCCAGATTTTCTTGAACACAAAGGACTTATACCAAGATCTTTGGAGCAGATTTTCAAAACGAGCCAAACACTTTCTTCTCAAGGATGGAGCTTCAGAATGCAGGTTGACTTCTCAATTTCCATTCTTAATGTGCTGTTGAACACACTTCAAGAAAAACCCTTTGTTTCATTGGATTTATTTAGAAGTGAATTGTGGTAGATGCAACTTTCATTTGATGCTAAATTTCATTACGTCTTCCTTATTTTCAGGCATCAATGCTGGAGATATACAATGAAACTATCCGAGATCTTTTAGTTACCAGTAAATTTGGCAGTGCAGATGGACCTCGTTCTGACAATGGCACTCCAGTAAAGCAATATACTATTAAACATGACCAAAATGGCAACAGTTTTGTGTCAGATCTGACCATAGTGGATGTCACCAGTTGGAGTGAGGTTTCTTCCCTTCTACACAAGGCTGCTCAGAGCAGGTATATATCTATATCAAAACCTGTTCTTCAAATCGTTTTGATCATTTTATTCATAGAAAATAGCTTTGCTTTTATCTACCTGCAAGTGGTTATATTTTCTTTTCTTCAGTGTATTTCTGTATGTTTGTTAGACGTATACTATCTTACCTACCAGTTTAAATCTTGTAAAATCTATAATATTATGTGAATTATCAAAGCTTGCAAGATCAGTAAAGTTGTGGTATGATGGGCTCAACATGGGTTTGCTTTACCGATACATTTAGTCAAAGTTTAAATATTCAACAGGCTTGTTTGCATGACAACTGGCAATTTGTAAGATGGCTTTGGCACCTGTCAATAAAAACTGGGATTTCTTTACTGTGATACATCTAATCAGTGGTTAAATATTTATCAGGTGTGTTTGTATGAAAATGGGCACATGGTAAAACTGCTGGTCTTTAGTGTTGGCACCTGTCATTAAAAAACTTAACTGCCTTGATTTTTGGACCAACTTAGGTATTCAACTTGTCAGTAGTAGTTTAGTTTTATAGTCAAGTGATCTCTATGTAGCATATTTGGAAAATTTGTTAGGGTAGAAAAATATGGAGGGAAAGGAATGATGGAAAGTTTTGAATTAGCTACCAATGTATGTGGATTGCATGATTTACTGGTAGATAACTTAACAGATAAATACTTGCCTGCAAGATAAATTGAGATGATCCTGAAAATGGGGAACACATGGGCAGTAGTGAGTAGTGACTGGAACAAACCGAAGTCACAGTGACATGTGATCACTTGTGAACAAGTGACACCTTTTCCCTTGTTGGTGATGATACTTTGCTAAATTATATGTGTGTGTGTGTGCGCTGATATTCAACTTGTCAGTAGTAGTATAGGTTTATAGTCAAGTGATGCCTCTATGTAGCATATGTTATAACTGGAAAATTCGTTGGGGTGGAAAAATATGGAAGAGGGAAAGGAATGATGGAAAGTTTTGAATTAGCTACCAATGCATGTGGATTGCATTTGCATGACTTACTAGTAGAGAACTTAACGGATAAATACTAGATTGCAAGATAAAGTTGAGATGATCCTGAAAATGAGGAAGATATGGGCAGTAGTGACTTGTGACTGGAACAAACCAAAGTCACATGTCTTGGACTGAACAATGACTTGGCAAACCAAAAAGTAAGGCATAACAGTGATCACTTGTGAACAAGGGTACCTTTTATCTTTTTGGTGATAATACTTTGCAACCTTTTTATCATTCATTCAATGATCTCAAGTCCTTGACAAAAGGTAGTTTTGAAGCATCATTTGGTATTGTATATATATATATATGATTTTGTTCTGGCCTATACTATATTTTTTCAAAATCAGCACTTTTAGGGAAGTCACATACCCATTTTAGCAAGCTGCTTATTTTTGTTCTTAGGTCAGTGGGCAAAACAGCAATGAATGAACAGTCTTCTCGAAGTCATTGTGTCTTCACGTTGCGTATTTTAGGAGCAAATGAGGTTTGTACCTATCTTGTATTGAATTGTTATTTGAACTTATAATTGAAATAGTCTGTTATGAGGAACTTCTAGCTCTTATTATCATCATAATCAAGCATTGATGCTTATCTCTGTAGAGCACAGAGCAACAAGTGCATGGAGTTCTGAATCTGATTGATCTGGCTGGAAGTGAACGTCTTTCCCGTAGTGGCTCTACTGGAGATCGCCTGAAAGAAACTCAGGTTTGTATCTTGATGATTATTCTATTCACAAATTAAAAGCAAGTGCAACCTTAGTTTAAGTTTTTAACTACTATTCTTATCATTATGTTACCCTCTTATGGCAAGCCAGGCCTCAGGCAAAGTTTTTTAGTTTTTTCAATGCAATAAAAAGCATGACTTCGACATTTGAATATGTAATTGCATTAAAACTAATGTAGAGTGTATTTATATCTCCCTATATGCCTTGGTTGGGAGGGGGTTAAACTACGTTATATAGCATTCCTGCCTATTCCTACTTATCATTCTGAAACTGAGGGTGAATTTTTTTTCATAAGATTCCAAAGTATATAGTTTGCAATACCATTCACACTATTTGGCTATGGTTATAATGTCATCAATGCCTCCCCCTATTTTTCTCTAATACTGATGTATTTAATATTTTCCATAAAGAATAAATGAAGAAAGAAAGAAATGCCAGTAATTTAGTATAATAACCAAAATAGATCAAGGGGACTAAAGTATATTAACAAGTTACAACGGTAACATGAGTGCTAGAAGAGAGTCCTCCATAAAATAAAAATAAAAGACAAAATGGGTAACAAAAATGTAGACCCTAAGAGCGTAAAACCTAAAATGTAAAGAAATAGACAGCCAAGACAAAAAAGTAGCCTATCATTTAATATAGATATTTTAAGAAGAAAAAGAGAAGGATTTCTTCATTAGAATTAGCTTCTGCATCAATGGCTCCTAAGTGCTCCTTGAAGATGTTCCATAGAAGTCATCCTCATTAGTAGTTTGGAGTGTGATGATAACCTGTGAAGCAATCCTTGAATGCATCAAAGTACTTCCAACTGTGGCAGAATTGAAATCCCTACTAGCATCTAGGGCTAAGAACTCTTAGTTGAGGTGAAATGTTGGTAATATGATAGTGGTCCTGAGCGCTGGACAGAGTTCAGTACGGGCAGCTTTCAATACATGTTGTCTATTGGATCCAAAAAGTAGCAACTATGCAAGGGAATAGTGTCTGGGAGTTCTAGTACTATCCATGTGGATAGTGTCAGTGACTATGGAGTGTACCATACTCCTAATAGCAGAAATAATGGAAGCAGGATTTGATCAACCTAGCAGGCTCGATTGAACTTGAGTGATCTACACCTGAAGGTATCCATCTCTATAAGAAACAGGGCTGTGCATTTTTGAAAAAGTTCTCAATACAGTAGATAAATTCTCGCTGTGCCTTGGAACCTCTTCCTGATCTCGTAGTATATTGTGCATCTGAAAGTGAAGTGCCCTTCAGTCTTTGTTATATAAAACAGGGTATTCCACAGCTGATGAAGACCTTAAGTAACCACTCACACAACCAGATCAAAGATCATAACAGCATAATTTTTATGTGGTCTAAACTCTCTAAGAGAGAAACATTTCACAGCCCCAGCCAACATAGCCACTTGAGGCAATATTAATAATAATGCAAAGGAAAAATATGTACATCAAAGTGTTTCTCACAATTGATCATCAAGAATGACCATACATGCTCTTTAAATAGAGATCATGGACCTATTGGGTGCTAAGCCATGGATCATTGGCCATTAGTATAGAGGAGAATGAGTCGTTGGATCACTCTATGTTTAGAACATATTGTGACCATTGGAGTACGATGCAACTAATGCATGCTAAAGAAACACACTTTTACTTAAAAGACACATTATATCAAGCTGATTTTAACTAATTCCCAAGTGTCTAAATACCCTAACAGTTTTCACTATGTAAAGGGAACAAATTTACAAATTTTGGCCTCCTTAGGGTTGTGACAATTAGTCTCATTGTGCAGCCGTGTTAAACATACTCTGAGTTGTCTAAGAGGGAAGCTGTTTGGCCATTGATGCTGCAAGTAGTCAGGACCAACACATAGACCATATGAAATATGAAGAAAATGTTTTGAGTATACAAAACAAACTTGGCTAAGAGGCTTAGATGGAGTGAGCCAAGTAGTCTGATCAAATGCCTTTGTAGATATCAAATTTGATCTGAATAGTAATCTTCAAAGGGAAAAGATGAGGAGGATCATCTAGAGAGAAATGAAACATTGGTAGAGGATCAGTCAATAACTGTAAGTTGGAACTGAGAAGAGGCCTTAGAAATCTAGCTACTTCTCTCCCTGGATTGATTCGATAAAAAGAGCTTGAAAGAGTGCAGTGCCAATAAAGGGGTACTTATTGTGTTCTGAGGGATATTCAACGATGGACCTTCTGTGGAATTAAAAGATAAATGTGGAGACACACACACTAGGCGAAATGGAAAAGGACAAAAAACATGATAGTGCGAACTCTTTCCACATTGCTGATTCAACATGCCCAAGACCTGGTCCTCAAACCTATGAAATGTTTTTCAAGTGCACTTCGATGCTTGTTTAGCATTCTTTTATTTGCAATTTGCTTGAAAGATATAACTTTTTGAAGCTTTTGTGTTAATGAAATTGGGCCATATGAATTGATATTACATATGGTTGATTTGTAGTCAATGTTGACCAAAAATTGGTTTATGTGAAATCAAAACAAGAAGACAAGTTGAAATGATCCTGCCGGAAGAACATAAATATGATATATCTCATGGAGTGGTGGATGTTACTTCGCGAAACATTGGTAGAGGATCAGTGAATACCCGTAAGTTGGAACTGAGAAGAGGCCTTAGAAAGCTGGCCAACTCTCTCCTTGGATTGATTCGATGAAAAGAGCTTGAGAGTGCAATGCCAGTAAAGGGGTATTTATTATGTTATGAGGGATATTCAGCGATGGACCTTTTGTGGAAGTAAAAGAAAATGTGGAGATGCACTCAAGGCGAAACGGAAGAGGACAAAAGATATGATAGTTTGAACTCTTTCCACGTTGTTGATTCAACAAGTCCAAGACGTGGTCCTCGAACCTCTGAAATGTTTTTCAAGTGCACTTCAATGCTTGTTTAGCATTCTTTCATTTGCAATTTGCTTGTAAGATATAACTTTTTGAAGCTTTTGTGTTAATGAAGTTGGACCATATGAATTGATATTACATATGGTTACTTGGTTGTCAATGTTGACCAGAAATTGGTTTATGTGAAATCAAAATGACAAGACAAGTGGAAATGATCTTGCCTGAAGAACATAAATATGATATATCTCATGGAGTGGTGGATGTTACTTTGCAAACCACGTAGTTGAAACAAATTCTCACTGCAACTAGCTATTGACATGCAACAAGGAACTGTACTACACAACTGCAGTTAGAAATATTTACTGGGATGTAGTGTAATCTTCTAATAGGGTTAGCAACTATAAGTTACTATAAATGTCAGGAGAAATTGGCTGAAACATCGTTCCCCATTTTCGAAATAGAAACTGCTATGATTTGTGTACGATCCACTATGAAACGTCGTTAAAACGTATTTGAACCATATCAGAATTTCGGAAATTCTGGATTGGGTTTGGAAATGTTTTTGGAGGTTTTAAATTTTTTCAGATTTGTTCATGATCCATTTCCGGAGGTAAATGCCAATGCTATGGCAGAGACATTGCTGGAGAGAGTATGTCAAAGGTGTGGAAGTATTTTAAAGAATTCCTAAAAGATAAAAATCATCGCATCTATGCCATCATCGACAACAACGTTGAATGGAACTATCAACTCAACAACCCAGACGTACCAAATCTAATATTAGAGTTGTGTTGGGTAATGACCATTAGTTTATCGCATCACAAAAGGTCCATATCATTCATCCCCCAAGCATAGGAAACCAATTAACATAAAAAAATGGATTGATCATTTATTATTTCATCGCTTGATGAGGGCTTAATATAAATTATCACCTACCACTCGATTTCTAAAATCAATTTTGAAAGGACTTGGGAGTTGAGACACTGAAAAGCAGATTGACAGAAACACTTGTGGACGTCATAACCTCATAATGGGTAATGTCTACCTTTATTTTTTTTAAATGAGACAAGTGCAAGTTTGACGTTTTGAAATATTCTTTTAGGGTTTCATGAAATTATACAACAATTTGAAATATTCGTTGGTAGAGTTGGTGGCAAGCTTCCTTTGTGTGGAACCAAAATAGGATTGTGGAACACATTATTTTAAGACATTGCGAATATTCTCCATTGGTCTCCAGATATTTTTAAAATCCTTTAGGTAAGTTAAAATATTTTTTATAGGCCTAAGGTTCAGGCCCTCACACCACTTGCTTTTGTTTCAAACCTTTCAAGCACATGGATACGACACTCGAACAATGCCCACCGTGTAATCGCCTTAAACATTTAACTTGGGACATTTTCATCCGATTTCTTTATTAAAAGTTTTGACCCACTGTTATGGAATCATTTGCATGTTAGGTTATTTGTAGATGTAACTAGTAAATGATAAAAAATGCTTAGGTGTAACATGATTTTGCTTTTAAGTTTTTGGTGATATTTTATATTTTTTCAATGTTTTTTAAATGCCAATGCTGAGTTATGATGACAATGTTTATGCTGAATTGATGATTATGATTTGTTTATGTTGAATTCATGATGATGATTATGTATTTTTAAATACAACATCTAGATTCTAAAGACTAAAAGATGAATGATGATACAAAATTTTTATTTTGTCATAATTAATACACACACACACACACACACACACTGTTTCTTTGCTGTATCATATCCAACAATTGTAATCCCACTCCTATGATTTACCTCCTCAACATGAATTTCTCCCATTGTAGTGAAAATAGAGGTCTTGTTATTTGCAAAAAAGAGCCTCTTGTCTTTGAATGATCACGACTAATGTCAGTGATCTCATAAAGGGTGCATCGCCCTGGATAGTTATGGTTGGCCATACATTCCAATCTCTAAAGAAAACTACCAAGAATGCCCTAATTCAAGTCTTCCTCTATATTATCCTCAGTGAATCACACTTACTCTGCCAATTTGAAACCAAAGAACACAGAGGAACAATTGCGAAATTGACAGAGCTACTCACTGTTTTAGCTAGCAAAGCTGTGAAATACCTTGAAGAATTCATTGAACACGGATTGGGGAGAGATGCTGCCAAGATTACCACCTCTGAGGATATAACACTAGAAATGAATTGAGGATGTCTATAGCTTGGGGTTACATGAAAACTGAATTAATAGAGCTGCTTTGCATAAAGGTTGAATTGTGCAATGGTATAGAGATTGTAATGCCTTTCGAACTTTAGCCTTCCATCTTAATTCAATGTGCCCTTTGGCTTGGTTATATGATGGCATCTGTAATTTTAAATTAGGAATTAACAAAATTTATTAAGGAATCGGGGAGAAGGATACCTCATTTTATCTTCAACGTTCCACAACCCAGGCATGAGGCTTCATTGGCCAAACACTTAGCTTGATGATTCCTTTCTCTACGACTTGGAAAAGCGTATGGATTCAAAGTGGTTGGCCACTTCCTAAATTCACCAATTGAGCCTTTCTAGATTGCCATTAGACAAAAAAGATTAATGCAGGAGTCTAATGATTATTGCTAAATCTCCAGTGACAATTAACCCTCTTATCTGCCTTGGGTTAAGAACCTTTATCCCTTGATATAAAACAAGTGCCTCTACCTGATTATTGGTTGCCTTATTTGGCCCCCATTCAAAACAAACTTTTAGAAAATGATCCTTTCTACACTTACCACCCTTGGAGGCCCCATCTAAAAACATATAAAATTTCTAATGAGAGAGCTGCTAACCTTGGAACCAGTGTTATCAATACCTTGGAACCAGTTCGAACCAGTGACTTGAACTGTTTTTGGCCGATTTGGTATGGTAAAGCTGTGTAGGACGCAATAAGTAGGGCCTGTTTTGTTTTTTTCTTTTTCTTTCAATTTTAGTTTTAGATGGGCACTAGCCGACAATAGGTGCCTAATATTCAAACATATGGCCCTACTATTGCTATTCAATTCATAGTAATATTAAGTTCTTAAAGTAAAGTGACATTCTTCTTTATCTTTCATTTTCATCCTTTTACTTAAATTTTTAACATTACCATGAAATGACTCAAGATGTTTGAGAGTGGTTCCGACCTCATTGGATTTCATATGTAGAAAGTGAACTTTTAGATCTCATTCAAAATCCAGCGAACTTAACAAATTTTCAAGATTTCAGGATTGGGAGGATTGCAATGTTTCCATTAGATTTTATCATGTATGAGGGTATCAAACTAGCATTTAATCAAGAGCACCAATTCCTCTATGTACCTTGATGTTAGTGGCATTGATCGTTGAACTCCTCTATCATGATCCTACTAAAAATGTACCTTTCACTCAAACAAAATTTTGATTTGACATGCTAAGCATTTTTTGCCTTATTTTACTGCTTAGAGGGTGATATCGATGATGAAGATTCCAATATAGACAAAGATTTTGATGATATGTAGGTATTTGTTGTAGCATGATATTTTTTGGATGCTAGAGGCCATCTAAGTTTTCCTTTTTGATGTATTTTAGTTCCAAGATGGATTGCACTCGGTGTTATTTTGGTTATGTGCACTCTTACATGCTCTATAAATGAGAAATTTTGCTTATTTGTGTATAAATGGTTTTGATTAAGATGGATGCACATGAATATATGTGGTTTTCTTTGAAATCTGAATATTTTGTGTGTTTTTCGGTTGACTGGTTTTTTTACCAGTTCTGGTCTAGTTCTGACTGGTTCCTGGTCGGGGGGTTTACGGATTCGATGACCGGTCTGATTCTGATAACGTTGCCTGGAGCACCTCCTCTTCCATGTCTAGATGAATTTGCCAATTCTACCACTATCTAGTTGATGATTCTAGGCTGAGAGGCATGTAGAAAATTGTAGACCCAACCCGGTTTCAGTCTTAGTAATCAGATCAGCTTAATGCCCAACCCAACATAGATTTATGTTGTTTTTAAACATGAATATTTGCTATAACATGAAACACATATTTTAACATAGTGATTTTTGGTCCAATGATCCTAGGAAAACGCTGAAGGGAAAACCAGTGAGAGAGGGAAATATCTTTATTTCTTATCAGAGAAATTTACAACATTAAATGATAGCAATAATTTCTACTTATCTCCCTTGAAATTTGTGCACTGAATTTCCTTGGAGAATGTGTTGTAGTTGCTCTTTTAACTTCCTGACTGACTACCTCAATTTTTGTGCTCCTCCTGCTTAGAAATCTGTGCCAATTAACTCTTTGTTAGTCTCTTGAATTCTGTGCACAACTCCCTTTGAAATCTCACTCAGGAGCCTCAAAATCACGTCCAACTCACACTGAAATTCATGCCATCTGTCTTGAATTTCATGCGACACTGCCCCTCAAATTCTGTCCTGTTAGATTGCAATAAATGTGGCCCAAAACCCTCAAATTTTGAGCCAGTCCTGACAACAATAAACATCTGTTAGTCCCTAGATTTTTGTGCATGTTCTCCACAATAAATGTAGCCCAGACTACCTTGAAAATTGTGTTGGTACTCGGGTAAATAACTAGGAAGATCTCTTGGGATTCGAGTCACTTCCTATCATTAAACTGTGAGTTCATTTCCTTGCTGCTGTACTATGTATTCTGTCCTTTCTTTGTTATACAATCCTTTCTCCTAACATTGCTCTCCTAACCTCTTTTGCTTCTCTTCTCCAACTGTCATGAAGAAATGTGCCATTGTGCCTTCTCCCCTTTACCTTTTGTTCTCTCATGAAGATGAGAAACCTAACCCTAAGATCTAATTGTTGGAAATACTGAGGGGTGGGGGCAGTGAATTAGTATTTCACTTTTTCTTACAATTTAGTATTAAAACCATTAACTAATGACATCACATCAAAGGAACAAGAGATATATATAAACAATTTATTTATATTACAAGCGAAGTAGCTACAATTTTTAGATTTACCAGCTAGAAATGGAAGGGCTACAACCCCAATTTTACCAAATCCCACTAGAAGGAGGTGACAACCTCCTGAAGGAAGCCACAAATTCCTTCTCTAGCACCACCCTGCCACCCTGTAGAATAAAAGATGAAACAAAAACCTCTTGGGAGCCCGTACTAGGCACAATTACTCAAATACAACAATATTCAATCACTGCAATCTTTGCCTAAACATGTTCAATTTTAGATCTCTCTCCAGTAAGTATGCCACTGTAACTTTGACCTCCAATGCAACAAAATAGATTCTATTCATACCTTCAATCAACTCAAGTGATCCTTGGATCAGTTTTAGACTTCCTCAAGTGAGGAGCTCAGAACAACTTCAATAATAACTCTGAACCAGTTTCAGATTTTGCCTAAACAAGGCCAAAATTAATCCTTAGCGCTGGGCTGCAATGGGTCTCAAGAAATGTAAAAAGAACGAGCTTCAGGAAGTGCGAAATAATTTGCCTCAGATTTGGGTCAGAGATAGCTTTAGAATTGCCTTAAATCAAAGATTTTATTTGTCATAGAGGTGACCTAAATCCAACTCACAATCTGCCTCAAGAAAGCCAAAAAATCAATCTTAGAAAGGGCTATTGTTTAGGCCTTAGGAATTCAAAGTTTGTGCCTCAGGGAAGTCGAATTGTGCCACATAAAATCTTGTTCACAGTCTCGAATTAAGCTTGCCTTAGGAGGAATCTGCTTTAGAAAAAGCCTAATTATCCCACAAAAAACGGATCTTTGTCTTGTTCTTTAGTTCAGAAACACTTGTCCATTTTAGCCTTCATCGTTGCTCTTCATATCACCTTAGTCTTGGTCTGCTCCAGATCTCTTCTTGCCTTAGATACTCCGAGTTCCTTGATTAGATGATGCCATGAATTGATGCTCCTTAAGCTCCCACGACTATGCTATATATACAAAATGAAGAGGCCTATTATGGGGCTGACTTGATCCTAGATATATCTTAAAGTTTAGGCTGGCCGGATTTCATATGGTCGCTTTCAAAAAATAATTTCTCCTCAACCGCAATGATTTAGAAGGCAAGCTATAGCTTGTTAGAAAGGTCTCGACGAGAACTACAAGATGGTGTAATCCATTCTTGTGTTTTCCTTGAACCAATCTGCGAAAATCTTGATTTACTTTAGGGGATGTTTATGGTCCTGACATTTTTCTACCAACATTAATGGTTGGGATTATATCTTAGCCAATTAGATCAAAGGCAGAGATCTAATCTCTCATTGACCAATGAGACACCTTTTCCCCTTAATCCCCTTTTCGTTAATTACTTTATGACTTTATAACATAAAGTCACTTTATGTTTATAAAGTCAGTTTATGACTTTATTTTTTTTAAAGTCACTGACTTACTTAACTTTATTTCCCAGAAAGTTAAGGGGGTCAAATTAGGAATCTCTCTTTCTTAGGCTAGACACCAAGCCTTAGGAACACTTATCCTTGGTACTCATTTTCTAATACTCCCTCTTACAAAGGAAAGTGTTTCTCACTACTCCCATTTTGTCTTTGAAATAAACATGCTTACCCCTTGGCAAGGACTTGGTGAGAATGTTGGCCATCTACTCATCTGTAGTATATACTCTAGCTTCATTGCTCCTCTTTGAACCAGTGTGGAAAAAGTCTGCAAAAAATCCGGTTTAATCCTAAAAACTCGATTTTTTGAACTAAACGATTTAATCCCCCGACTTTTTGGCGACTTTTTCACAAAGGAAAAATCCGCGATTTTTTTCTTATATTCCCGATTTAATCGGGAGTCAACCCAAAAAGTCTGCCTCCCTTCCCAGGCCGCGGATAAAGAGGTCAGAAAGGTGAAAAAACTGTAAATTGAAGCTTCCATCCATGCATTTTCAAGTTATTGCATTGTATTGTTTGTCATACTTCTTGCAAGCATAGTAGTCTCATTTGTAATCTGTTAGTTTTGAGGTTAAGATATGTTTTTGTTTTCCAAGGAAAAACAAATCTTTATATCTTCATATTTCTAGTTAGAAAGCAAAGTTATACATTGGCTAAGCCTCCAGGCTTTTAGTGATCCAGACTCTAACAACCACTGCCCCTTCAAAAGATTACAAAAGTTTTGAAGGTTAAGATATGTTTTTGTTTTCCAAGGAAAAACAAATCTTTATACTTCATATTTCTAGTTAGAAAGCAAAGTATACATTGGCTAAGCCTCCAGGCTTTTAGTGATCCAGACTCTAACAACCACTGCCCCTTCAAAAGATTACAAAAGTACCAAAAGGACAGGCATACAACAGTCTTCTGTAGAAAGAGCCCCACACCCTCAAAAACATTGTTACAATTGTTGAATGCTTCCAGAAGAGACAACAAAGAGGAGGTCATGAAGATCAAATAACAACAACCTGTCCCAAAAAAAAACAAAACCAGTGCCTCAAAAAAGAACCCATTTTTCAGACAAGGACAAAGTACTTGTGAAATCTTGTGACAGCAAAGATCCTTCATGCAATGAGAGCACGTTTTGAAAAGGAATCTTCTTTAGTGGTGAACTCCTTGTAAATGTGGGGAAAGGTTATGTATCAGAGGTGGATTTTACCTCCAAGAGTTTTTGAATAATAGATGCCAAGGCTAAGTTAGTAATCTAACATCTACTGTTTTCTCAGAAAATAAGCAGCTTGGAGTCACCAAGCGTTAATTTTCACATCCACTGTGATACTCGCTATTAATTTTCATTGGACCTACACCCTGACACCTTATTACCCAAGCATATTACAATCTACTAAATAAATGCATGACTTATTATTTAATACAATTAGGAAACAAAAATTAAAAGGGGAAGAGGATCTCAGGGACTGATTACTTGATGACTTTTAGATGACTCATGATATACGTTTATTATATTTTTTGTTGATATTTTGACTCTTGGGAGTTGAGACTCAGACAGGACTCAAAATTCAGGAGTTGATTCATTATTTTGATATGTGATGTAGCACTAGACTTCATATACATATTATATATTAACTTACTTTACATGTTTATTGGAAAATGCATTTATTTGATGTTGTGGATACTCTAGATGTAAAAAAAATGAATAATTTTGTGTTTTTTTAATTTTCTCGACTTTTAAAAAAAACTCCCGACTTTGACGAGTTTTTCAACTTTTGGACCCTTGCCGAATTAATCCCGACTTCAACTTTTTCCACATTGGTATTGATGGCAATGCTTGATATCTTTTTCTGTCTTGGAATGTCTTCTTGTCTTTGTCAATTCTCAGAACTAACATCTTTGACGATACAAGACAATATGAACTTCTGAATGTGGTACACAATTGCTGTACTGTGAAATAATCTAACCATCCGAAATTAATCTTCTATCGAATCATTGCAATTACTTGAAACTTGCAATGAATTGTTATCATAAGATTGGATTATAGTGATAAGGATACGTAGACTGACTGAGATGTCTACTTTTATGATTTTGGTATTGATAGGGAGTTCTTGTGATCTAATTTCCCCTTATCCTATTTGTGGCGGTTTCCTGATTTACTTGATGTATCTGATTTCCTTTAGGTATGGAAATAACTTGGTTAATCATTGGCTCTTCACTTGAAATCTCCATCATTTGAAGTACAACCTTTGAATAGGTCTTCACTTCAATTGAATTAAGATCTTTCTAAATCGTGATATTATTTGTATTAGTGTTTGTTCTCTTTTCTTCAACTTGCGTTGTTTCATTTGAAGACTTTGATTTTGTCATGAGTTCTTCTAATTTGTTCTCCAATGATTTCTTATCATTTTTAAGTTTCTTAATTTGAATGACTAGATTTTGATTGTGATTTCTGAGATTTAAGAGTTCTTCATTTTCTTAGTCAACTTTGTTTTGACATTCAAACTTCTTATCTTTTAAACACTTGATTCATTATAATAACCTTTGATTAAGGTTTTTTAAACACAAATTTTCTTCTTCCTTCTCTGATATATTCTCATTGAATTTTTTCTCGAGACATTACTTTTCTTGTTATAATTTTTGCTTTGTAGCTTTGGCCTTCTTGACTTGTGCATGTAGTTTTTTACTGTGATCATTCAAGTGAGAATTTTATTTGTTTTTTTATGTAGTGACTTCATTAAATTCTTGTTGTGTTTTGGATATTGATTGTTGACTGTCTTGATTGGATTATATTTGATATATTGTTCAGGTCCTTGGATGAAGGGATTATCGAATTGGATTCAATGTAACGTCCTAAAGTGCCCCCACCTTTTTTTTATCGAGAAAAGTTAAAAACTTCTTTTCTGTGTTTAATATGAAGGTACCCAATGCTTTGAACCAGGTTAAACCAAGAATTATGTCGATATTTTTCATACATAGTTAGTTAGGTCTCTGAATTTAGATATACATTGACAATGATCAATTGTCACTTGTAAATCATTAATTTTGTACTCTTTCTTTGTTGGTCAAAGTTGTCATTGATGTCGATATGAAATTATTGGAGATGGCAAATATTCTTGTGATGTTACACTAACCTCATGCAAAACCTAGGTGTGAAACCCTAATCATAAGTGTATACCCTAGATGCCTCATGTACATCATGAATCCTTCACTCTATATGATGTTCTAGCTTTGTTGGAGATGCTCATGATGCCCTAGTCCTTGTTCCTTATTTAATGAAGAAGCCTTAACCCCAAGCCTATGCATGAATGATACCCTAAATGCATATATGAAGCTCTAGATACATATGCTACTTACATGGAAAAATAGTAAATGCATATGGAGCCTTACACACATGAATGATGCTCTTTTAATGCCTAACTAACCTTGAAATTGAAGAGCAATTATGGAAGGCCCCTATATAAGCGCTCATGGATTTGAGGCATTCCAAAGATTTGTCTCATATGATAAACAACCACACAAAAAAATATTGTTTTGTGTCATGGGGAGATTATTTTTTAGAGCTCTCTTGACCAGCGTGTACAGAAGATCAAAACCTTTACAATGAATACTTATATGCCCTAAAATGCCTTGTCATTAAAGATAAATACAATTTTAAATTTACATGTTAAAATCTGTCAAAATGCCCAAGCCTACTTGTGTAGGCTCATACCCCTTCTCCAAGGGATGTGTCTATTCATTGAAGGTCTCAAAACTAGTATAAATAAAAGAATGAACTTGTCCTTCTCATTATCAATTCGTTGAAGATCACATATAAGAGGCACTGAGGTAGAATTGAGGTCGAGAAGAACAAAGAACATTACAGTTTGAGGCAAGTACCTTTTTGGTTGATTGGGTGTAAGGAAGCTCAGCAACAAACCTTGATACTTGCAGGTTCAGATTTGGGACAGAGAACAATCCTAACATAACTCGGACTACAACAAACATGTGGAATAATTACACTACACCTCAGACTACTCTTGTGGGAGCTCATTTAAGGCTTGGATATGTGATTGCAATGGACAATCACTTGGAAGTCTGTCTACTTGGAGCAATTCAAACTACAAATAACTGTCACCTATCCTTCAGACTTGTGGAGACTTATACGTATACCCTCGGACTATCCGACATACCTTAGACTTGTGTTTGTTGGGAGCTCAGACTATACTACAGTAAATGGAGAGTTCGAACCAGTAATGAACTTGTGAAGGGTCTGGACTTAGTAATTTGTGGCTCATTTCAAAGACTCGGTCTAACCACCTAAGGAGGGACGATCACCTATAATAGCGCTGATTGTTGGCTAGGATATGAAGAAGGATTGCAGTCGAGTGGTATATGTCAAGAACAATTTTGTGGACAGTCACTCAGACTTGTACCCCCTGTTTTTTAGAGATAGCTTAGACCTAAGGCCTAAGACCTTCTTGAAGTGTGATTTGAAGATTGACCTTGGACTAGGCATTGGAGAAACATTTTGAAAGCAGTTTTGAAGCCTAGGTTCTAGGAGCAACGTTGGAACAAACTAAAGGGAATCTTGAAGAACACCTTGGATAATATCTTGGAGCAGGTCATTGTAGACATCTGAATTCACTATTGAAGATTTGTAGAAGCTGATTCTTGGAGACATTTGGAGCTGCCTTGGGAATATTTTTGAGCAGTACTTGGAGTAGCCTTTGAGGACAGTTTGGGCTATATACATATTGAAGAGAAGCATTACCAAAGCATTGTTGAAGATCCCGTTAAGTTTGGAGGGCAGATCTATTGTAGACAATGGTTGGCAGTTTTTGAAAACGTAGTGAATCACTTAAAAAATTGTTTGGTGTAGAATTTGAGTAACTTATTGAAGATACATTGGAGCATTATTGAATACCTTGTGAAGACATCTTGAAGCTGATCTTGGAGACATTATTGGAGACCATGATGCGTTGAAGCCATCATGAGGTGACCTTTGAGAATTTGGTTTGGGTAACATGAAGAGATGTGGAGACACGTTCTAAGAAGACAAAGTTGTCATTAATGAGGTAAGTGCTTTGAAGATCGATTGAAGGCATTGTTGAACGTGAAGTTTTTGTCAGGGTTGGTTACAGAAGATATTGGGAGCCTTGAAGAACTATTGATCTTATCTTGAAGAATTAAAGCCGTGCATTGATCCATAGAGGATAGGAGTCCTCAAGAAGATCAAGTTGGAGCCTGTACCAGTGAGAGGGTTGGAGCCTTAGAGGCTGGAGCCTCATAGAGACAAGGTTGGTGCCTTGGGAAGAGGGGTTGGAGTCCTAGAGGTTGGAGCCTCGTGAATTCCAAGTCGGTGCTTGGCAAAGTACAAGTTGGAGCTTGGTGGATTAGAGATTGGTGTCTTCATCTATGCTTGGAGCCCTAGTTATTATTGTACTCAATTTATTGTAAAAAGAGGATTGGAGTCCTTGTCATTTCTGATTAATAAAATTATTATTCTATCATTGCTCATTTTCTGTTCTAATTATAAGTGATCTTAATTGGTAAAAATAACAATTGAAAAGAAATACTGATTCATCCCCGCTCTCAGTATTTTCAACATTCTTGCCAAAAATAGCTTCTCTTCACCTATATTTGGCTCTAGAATTGATAATTAATTCCCCAATTAATATTCATGTAAATTTCCTTGCTGCTTGTGCTAATAACAATATTAACCTTTTTCCATTTGATACTCCCTTTTGATGTAAATAACGTGTAATCTGTGATTGGAAGACCATGATAGGTAAATCTCCCCTCGTTCGTTTTTGGATTATAATCCATCCTTTTTTCTTCAATGATTGACTATATTTATTTTTAATAACATTGGACTTCATCCTTTTTATATTATTATGTAGATAATAAAATTTGTATATCTTTAATTGGTTTTCCCTTTTCTTATTTTTAACTTTATAGAAGGTTAATATAATATACTCTATTCCATTTTTTGTAATAATTAATTGTTAAATTTATTTTATTTTTGAATAATTGTTAAATGCACACTCTTCTTTTTTTTGAAATTTTAATTACTTTTAATAATAGCTTTTTCCAAAGTCACCTTTTGAATCCCCACTTCAATATTAAAATGTCTTACTCACTTATATAAGTCCGCCTTATTTAATATTTTAAATAACAAATTGAGTGGTTCATTATATGTTGTAAATAAGATATTATGTTGTATAATATTATACCTTGTTTTGAGATTTAATGAAATGACTAGCTAAAGAAACGACAATATGACTACTAGCAACCGAACAGTACAAGTTTCAAACGATCTTTTCGATCTTCGCTGTGCCTAATTGCTAAGAAAGTTGCAATGATAGTGGAAAGCCGCGGAGGTGGTGATGTAATGGCAGCGAATGTTAGCACAAATTTATCATGGACAACTCATGGGAAGAAATTGATGCTCACTCTGGCGTTTCCTCTCTCTATTGTCAATATTTTCTTCTTGGTGGCATCGTGTGCAGAGAATTCACAATTGAATCACTTATATATAATAGTGTTGTGCAATAATGGTAGATTAGATGGCGGTAATAGCGGGTAGCAAGAGAAAACTGACTCGTCGGGAGTCGGCTTGTTCGGTTGTGGCTGGCTACGATGCAACCTCTTCTTTATTCTTAATTTTTTGTCTTTATATATATATATATATATGTATGTATATATATATAAATTTTATTTCTTATCTTTTAATGGCTAGAGGCTTGGCGATAAAATGGAGAACCTCCAAAAGCTTTTTGTGGCTACAAGGCTCAATTGCAAAGGCACTGAACTTGACGAAGTTGATGGCCAAAGGCTGGATCAGACTAGCTCTGTGCAATGATTGAGCAACCAAAGGGTCAAATAGCTTTGATACCAATGTAATGAACATGGTTCATAATACATATACACAATAGAATATTCAGAATATCTAGAATATAAGAATGTCCATCATAGGATGAGTAATATATTTATATAAGAATGTTGAATGTACATGTGTTAAAACTGGCAGCTAGGGCCAAATTCCACATGGGTCATCTTTTATGACAACTGATATTTTTCTTGGATTCCTCTCTTCGAGAGGTGTAGGATTGATCTAAAGATCATTCGATTCCGACATGTACAAATGAGTTATGAATTTATTTTTATTATGGACAAATTGTCAAGGTCGACCAACAAACTTGTGTAGGCTCAGAAGCCCAACAATCACGTCTATTCATCCTCAATGTTAGCCTATAAATTTATGATGCCTCATCCTCATTTGGACACACTTCATCTTCACACATCTCTCTCTTCATCTGATTGGGTACAGATTTCTAGGTAGCTTCTCTCTCCACACGTGCGAAGGAAATGACGGTCATTATCTGTTTCAACATTGACTAGGTTTGACTGAATTTCCAAAAGGTTGTTTTGGGCTGCGTTGTCGAAGCGTCGACCTGTTTTAGTGCGATTTTGGGTGGAAGAATTTTTGACCTTTGTTTTGACCAACGTTGACTGTACTAGGGTTGCCCGTAGGGTTGAATTTTGTTGACCAATTTTGACTGGATTTTTTTGATTGTTTTGGGTTGATTAGACCTGTTGTTGGAGGCCGAAGTTGACTGGGTTTGACCAAGCTAAATTGGGGAAGGAATCTGCCCTGTTGACTAGCGTTGACTTTTCTAGTTAGGGCTCTTTTGCTGTAATAAACTATCTCTCTCTCTCTCTACTGAACTATTGAAGAATATAAGAAGAATTGATCAAGGGTTTCCCCACATTGGGGTTTCTCCCTGGCTAGTGCCATATCTTGTGTCCTCTAGTCTTGACGTATCTTCTATTGTTTATGATTATGTTCTATCTGCATTTTACTATCAATTGATGTGATTGCTAATTTGAAGTAAAATTGCTCTAAATCATAGAACATACCATTGTTTCCTAAAATTAGCAACATGACATTATATGTTTACAAGTGAGTGTTGTGCTTATATGCTAGGTAAGGTGCCCCTTCACGAGTAGTCATGTTCTTAGAGACGTGCCTTTTGTTTACTAATCATTGTTAATTATTAATTATTTATATTCATAACATATTCATATATTTTATAACCCATCAATTCAACTATAATTCCACCTTCTTATTTGTATTTGTGTTGTGGTAGAGATAGAAGATTGGGTCCAACACTTGGAACACTTGGAACATCCTTAAACATAGTTGAATCAATGATGAAATCACCATAGCCTACGATTTGTGTGGCTAAATTATCACCAACATACACTCTCCATTGTACTACTATCTAAGTGTTCTTGTTTGGTCGTGTTTTGAGCTCTAGAATGAACAATCCAAGTATTTGTAGTTTAAGAGGAAGTTTTCTTGTTTGGTCATGTGTCCAACTCATAGTTTTAAAAACTAGTTGGCTTAGACTGGGAACTGGTCAAACCGGCCAAAAAACCCAGTTGAAGGGTCCATTTCACCCAAATTTCACAAAAAAGCCAGACCAAACCAGTTGGTTTATGATGGAATCGACTGGTTTATGGTCAAACTAGCCGGTTTCATCTTTATTGCTAGGGCAGCTATAGGCCCTACAAAATGCAATTTTGTGAGTTTTGAAGTTGTTTCAAGGGAAATTTGGGATTGTTTTCTCCAAAAATAGTCCCTCCAAGAAAAGCATGCCTACCCTCTCATTTGCCTGACACATGTCAACCCTAGCAATGTTGATAATTAATGGTAATGTTAAATTCTTAAAGTAAGGAAATGTCACTTTTACTTAAATTTTTAACATTACCATGAAATGACTCAGGATGTTTGAGAGTGGTTTCGATCTCATTGGATTTCATATGGAGAAACTAGAATTTTAGATTTCACTATATATTTAGCCGACTTAATGGTTTTTAGGATTTCATGGGTTTTGGGGTCTGCAATGTTTCCATTTGATTCTACCATTCGTGAGGGTATGAGATTGGCATTTGATTAAGAGCATGAAGCCCTTTAAGAACCTTGATGTTGGTGGCATTGATTGTTGAACTTTGTTGATGTTGGTGGTATTGATTATTGAACTCCTCTACCATGGCCTTAACAAGAATGTACGCTTCACTCAAAGGAAAACCACTGATTAGGCATACTAATCTTTTTCTACCACATTATAAGGTTGAGGAGATGAACCCTTCACTCAAACCAAAATCATTGGTTAGGCATGTTAAACCTTTTCAATTTCTATCATGTTATAAGGTTGAGCAATTAAAGTCTGAAGACTTTGAGTTAGATGATGTTTATGTATCTCTTGTTTATGATCCCATTTCTAGTAGCGCTGAATTAGTGGTGAGTTTCATGAGTGTCCATGTTGATCAATGATTGGTAGTTTTGATGTCTATTTTTGCTACTACTATTACTACCACTAGTAAAGCTGTAGAGGAGTTTTAGGAGTCCTCAAACTACGAGCCATATTATTTATGTAGCTCATGTCGGTGATCTCTTGTCTAGTAGTGGTGATGAGTTTGATCATGATGAGGAGTGATCATGTTGTTGATCACTGATATGTGGACTTGTAGTAGGTCAGTGGCCCCATAGCTTATATCATTTGTTTTCAGACTCTAGAGGCCATTTAGAGCCTCATTGATTATGTATTTTGTTGTTGATATGTATTGCACTCGGTGCTATTTTGATATATTCACCTTTACATGGTATATAGATGAGCAAATCTTGCATACTTGTCTCTATTAGTTTGGAATCATGGTTCTAAATCTTAAAAATAGTTTTTATTATTATTAAAAACTAATTATTTCTTGTATTTTTTTTTAAGGACCGGTCCATTTAGATCTGACTAGTCCCGATTTGATCGGTTCCGGTTTGAAACCCGGTTTATTAGGTGGACCGGTCCAGTCAGCAATTCCAGTTTTTAAAACTATGGTCCAACTCTAGCGCCAAAATCAACAATCCACTTTTGTCGAGTATAAGAAGACCAAATTGTAGAGTCTATTTCTAAATGTGCACAATGAGAAGATTGAACATTTCGATAAAAAATGTCTTTGGGGCTTACTAAAGATCTTGCAAGCTCTACATTTTTTTGAAGGCAAGCAAGGCAAGAGTTGAAGGGATGGCCCTCCTTATGATGTGGTCCTAAATGATTTTTTTCTTCATGGAGGATTTCCATTGTTTCCATTGGTCCTAAATGACTTAGATTTATAAGAGGGGTTGAGACAATCTTTGGATGTGCTTGAGAAAACCTACTTGACGAATAAATGAAAAAGTTGTGTTGGAGAGTGTAAAAGTTGTGTGTGTTGGAGAGAGGTGTTGTGCCATAGCCAAGTGACCAGCGAATAGAGGTTTGTCATCCCGAGTATATAGATATAAGGAGGTAGCAATGGTGAAGCGCCTTTCCTTGGCTTTCTTTTTTCACCACTTTGGTGTGCATTTTGCTTCTCTGTGATTTGCTTTGATTTGGGTGCATAGCTCAGGAGCCCAAGATTTCTTTTTGAGATTTTTCATTGTTACCCCTTAAGGATGAGTAAGTTTATCACTCACCAAGGTCGGTAAAATATAAGAGTTTCTTTTATAGATGAGGCATCATGTGCTTGAGGATTTGGGTGATGGCTATTGAGGGGGGTAGAGCTCATGCTAGGCTTTTGCCTGTGCGCTAATTAGATGTCCCAACCATCTTTTGCATTTTATTATTTTCCTTCATTGTGGTTTTCTTTGCTTTTGACTTTCTTTGGTGGTTACTAAAGATCTTGCAAGCTCTACATTTTTTTAAAGGCAAGCAAGGCAAGAGTTGAAGGAATGGCCCTCCTTATGATGTGGTCTGAAATGACTCTTTTCTTCATGGAGGATTTCCATTGTTTCCATTGGTCCTAAATGACTTAGATTTATAAGAGGGGTTGAGACAACCTTTGGATTTGCTTGAGAAAACCTACTTGACAAATAAATGAAAAAGTTGTGTGTTGGAGAGAGAAAAAATTGTGTGTTGGAGAGAGGTGTTGTGCCATAGCCAAGTGACCAATGAATGGAGGTCTGACATCCCGAGTATATAGATATAAGGAGGTAGCAATGGTGGAGGCATGAGTTAGCCCTTTCCTTGGCTTTCCTTTTTCACCACTCTGGTGCGCATTTTGCTTCTCTATGATTTGCTTTGATTTGGGTGCATAGCTCAGGAGCCCAAGCTTTCTTTTTGAGATTTTTCATTGTTACCCCTTGAGGATGAGTTAGTTTATCAATCACCACGGTCGGGACAATATAAGAGTTCCTTTTATGGACGACACATCATGTGCTTGAGGATTTGGGTGATGGCTAATGAGGGGGGTAGAGCTCATGCTAGGCTTTTGCCTGCGCGCTAATCAGATGTCCCAACCATCTTTTACATTTTATTATTTTCCTTCATTGTGGCTTTCTTATGCTTTTGGCTTTCTTTTAGCTGCAACAACCTTCAAGTCAAAGTTTTCTGGCCCAAACTCAAGGATGAAGATGAAAGGGTGCTAATCCCAATGACCAATGGCCACTAATCCGAATACTGGATATGAATAGAGGAAAAGATGGAAAGTGGTAAGTATGGAATGTCTCGGACACGTTACAATCAATTCCTCCCCAGTAGTGTCCTTCCTAAACCCCAAGGCTTCAAAAGAGGTCCCACTAGACTAGAGTCAAAGACTAACCTCCCAGGTGAAGTGAGGGAACAAGAATACAATCAAGATTGGTCAATCATCCAGTTCCCCCTTGATCTGTATTAGTATGCCTATAACATTAAGTGAAAACACATGCAAAATGGTTAAAGTATTCGATGATGGATGACCCACCTTCCTTGAAGAAGGAATGCTAGATGGGAGAGAGAAATATGACTAGAGCAAGAAGTGGAGGATCTTGGCATCATGTTATGTGCTGATCAAATAGGGCTGGTTTGCTGTCCATGGAGGAAAAAATATCTTTGGTGCTTACTAAAGATCTTGCAAGCTCTACATGTTTTGAAGGCAAGCAAGGCAAGAGTTGAAGGGATGGCCCTCCTTATGATGTGGTCCTAAATGACTCTTTTCTTCATGGAGGATTTCCATTGTTTCCATTGGTCCTAAATGACTTAGTTCTTTAAGAGGGATTGAGACAACCTTTGGATGTGCTTGAGAAAACCTACTTGACGAATAAATGAAAAAGTTTTGTGTGTTGGAGAGAGAAAAAGTTGTGTGTGTTGTGCCATAGCCAAGTGACCAATGAATGGAGGTCCGACATCTTGAGTGTATAGATATAAGGAGGTTGCAATTGTGGAGTCATGAGTTATACCACTTTCCTTGGCTTTCCCTTCACCGCTCTGGTGTGCATTTTATTTCTCTATGATTTGCTTTGATTTGGGTGCATAGCTCAGGAGCCCAAGCTTTCTTTTTTCAATTTTTCATTGTTACCCCTTAAGGATGAGTTAGTTTATCACTCACCACTGTCGGGGCAATATAAGCATATCTTTTATAGATGAAGCATCATGTGCTTGAGGAATTGGGTGATGGCTAATGAGGGGGGTAGAGCTCATGTAGGCTTTTGCCTGCGCGCTACCCAGATGTCCCAGCCATCTTTTGCATTTTATTATTTCCTTCATTGTGGTTTTCTTATGCTTTTGTCCTTCTTTTAGCTGCATCAACCTCCCAAGTCAAAGTTTTCTGGCCCAAACTCAAGGACAAGGATGAAAGGGTGCTAATCTAAATGACCAATGACCACTAGCCCGAATAATGGAGATGAATTAGAGGAAAAGATGGAAAGCGGTATGGAATGTCC
>APFE030038780.1:85521-120569 GCA_000404065.3 Pinus taeda
GTGATGCGTACATTTTTAGGAGGGTCATGATAGAGGAGTTCGACAACCAATGTCACTAACATCAAGGTACATAGAGGGATTGGTGCTCTTGATTAAATACGAGTTCCATACCCTAATACGTGACAAAATTCAATGGAAACATTGCAATCCCCAATCCTGAAATCCTGAAAAACTGATAAGTCTGTTGGATTTTGAATGAAATCTAAAATTCTACTTTCTCCATATGAAATCCAATGAGGCCAAAACCACTCTCAAACACCCTGAGTCATTTCATGGTAATGTTAAAAATTTAAGTAAAAGGATGAAAATGAAGATTAAGGAGAATGTCACTTTTACTTTAAGAATTTAACATTACCATTCTTAACATTACCATGACTAGCATATCAATACTAGGGCCTAGACTTGATCATGAAGCTGCCAAAATGCTTTACTCCTTGCTCCAACAACACAAATCACTTGCCAACAGCACAAATCACTTGCCAAATGACAATTTTAATGAGCAAACACGCCCTTTTCATTCCCGCGCTGAGCTTAGTGAGTCCTGTAAACCAGACACGTGTCCTAAAATCGCGACACGCCCTCGGACACGACGTGTCCTGTGATTTGGACACGAATCTAGACCGAATCGTGTCAGATTCGCCGGATTCGGGATTCGCAGGGGGTTTAGGACGAATCCGGTGACTTAGGTTACAATCAATGCCACCCTTATAGTGTCCTTCCTAAAACTCCAAGGCTTCAGAGGAGGCCCCACTGGACTAGAGTCAAAAATTAACCTCCCAGGTGAAGTGAGGGAACAAGAATACAATCAAGATTGGTCAATCATACAGTTCCCCCTTGATCTGTATTAGTATGCCCATAACATTAAGTGAAAGCACATGCAAAATGGTTAAAGTATTTGCTGATGGATGACCCACCTTCCTTGAAGAAGGAATGCCAGATGGGAGAGAGAAATCTGACTAGAGCAAGAAGTGGAGGATCTTGGCATCTTGTTATTTGCTGATCAAATAGGGCTGCTGGTTGGCTGGCTGTCCAGGGAGGAGAAATTATTTTGTCCTATAGGTTACTCACTTTTTGGTGGGTAATAAGGAATACTCTCTGTTATAATTTGCATCATATTATCCTTTCCTCCCCCACAATTACCTCCAGGAAGAGAGGCCCATCAAATATGTACAAGCTTTTACCTTCCCATCCTGTCATGAAGTTTCAAAACTATCACCCAGTGACCCACCTGGGTTAGAATTCTCTAAATCCCTCCAGCTAAGTCTATTATTATCCAATCTTGCTTCAGTATCAGCCTTCTCATCATTTTCACATAACTAGTGGGTGTATATGCTGTTGGTGCATGCTTTATTAAATTATTGACCATCTCCTTGCTATAAGAGCCGCACACATTGAATTTCATTCTATTTGCATGTAAATATATCATACTTACCCTGTACATTCTATAGGCAGACAAGTGGACATTGAGGAATGGTACAATGGCACAGGTGACTTCTGGTACTAGCAGGGTTTAATTATATTCCAGTTTGGTTAGGACAAGTATCTTCTCTTATTTTTACAAGTTCATTGAAATGTTTTACTAGTAAGGCATTTTCTGATTTTAAGTTTTATTCACAGGTTTTTGTTTGTTTCCTCTTCCCAGGATCCCAACCCCACATAAATGCCTCTTGACTCTTGCTATTGATCCAGATTTCTAAGGTTGTAAAAAGGACTATACATTTCATAGGGAATTTGTTTTTGGATGATAAGGTGTGTATTTTATGAAGCTGTAGGAGAGATGTTAGAGCTTTCTATTGTATTAGTGATTGGAGAGGATAAAACTGAGCAGATGCAAAAAATACTTAAAGAGTGCCTCAAAATGCTAGTCTGGATTCTAGTTTACTGCTGAATTGTGCAATATGTGGTTTGAGTGATTATTCAGCTCTGTCAGACACAATTGCAGCCGTCAAGGCTCAAATTATCTAAGACACAAATGCTGTCTTAATGAAATGCTCAAACATTACTGTCCACGCCATCTTTTCATATAAGAACAATTTTGATGGAGTCTGTTTTGGTACGATCGTGCATTTATTTTATGAAATCTGTCGGAGTGCTGGAGCTTTCCATTGCATTGGTGGTAATTGGTGTGACTAGCCTAAAGCCGCGAAATGTAATAATAAAGAAATGAAGTGAAGGATACACGTAATGCAAACCCCAGTTATGAATAAATCTGTAGTTTGCTCGTTATTCATCGAGTATGTGATTTGAGTGGGTATTCAGCTCCAAGATTGCTCTTTGAGGACAAACCCAGTCTCAAACCCTTCAACAGAAGTGCAGCCCTTGAACTCTACAAGCCACACATGCCATCTTCTTAAAATGCTCTATTCTCACTTTTTGTAGCTGCTCATAGCTCCCTTGAGGTTTCCAAAACTATCTTAATGGAGTTTGTTGTGGGACAGTAGTGTTTATTTTGTTCCTTTTGCTGAACTATTTCATTGTGTTGGTGGTTGGAGAGGATAAAACTGGAAAAATGTAAAAAATTCGAGAACAAAATATCTCACAAATGCAAGCCCATTTCTGAATATCTACTTTTATGGTGATTTGTGCAAGAATCTCCTCTAAGACACTACTTGTAGCGTCAAACCCACCAGGACAAAGTGCAACCCTCAAATTCTGCAAGTTAAAATTGTGGTCGTCAATTTTTTTTTTTACTGTTTGCAGGTGAGGAATGAACCCAAAACTGCTATTTTATATTGTAAGGGCTTGGTTTCTTTCCTTTAATTTGTGCATTTTTTTTTCTAATCTCAATTTCTGTGGTTTGTGTTGAAATATCTATTTCTTGAGAAAGGAATTTATCCCGTAGGAGATGGGCCCAGGGAGAGCTTGAGAAATGTCAGGCAGTTTAGGGACTGTGGAACAGAAATGACAGCCATCCTGGGCACTGTTTTCCATTCTATACTGTTTCTCTACTGGTTTCTTCCATAAATGAATGGTGCAAAGCAGCATAATCTCTTGTTTAGCAATTGTAAGAGTATCAAATATTCTGTCCAGTTGAGCTTGATTTAAATTTTCCATTTCTTCCTTTGTCCAGTTGAAACATGAAATAATGGAACAGTATTTCAAATTGACTAGCCATCAGATTATTGTGAAAGAAAAATGTGTTTTCTATGATTTAATCCCTTTTTTGACACATGAAATCATAGTAATTACTAAAATGCTTTCACGTTATAAAATCTGACTCGTTGCCCTTATTACTAAATGTAGTGGCATATGATATGGGAAGCCATATTCGATTAGATCATTTAAGAAATTTTTATATTAGATGGGTTTTAACTATTAAGCAATAACCAAACAGATCTTTTGTATGGAGTGTCTTGTAAATGCTGTTCTTTGGCTTAACTGATTTGTTTTTTCATCTTTCTATATGCAGTCTATTAACAAGAGTTTGGCATGTCTGGGAGATGTAATTCTTGCAATTGCCAACAGGGAGCAGCATGTACCATACAGGAACTCAAAACTTACATATCTTCTCCAAGTAGGCTTTGTCTCCCTTTGTTCACTTTTAATAAGCTATCATCTTTCTATTGTTGGTCCTTTCTATTGTGTCAAATGATCAGAGTTTCTGATTTGTTTGTTTGCATCAAACTTACATATCTTCAAATAGGTAGGTTGTCAAGTGTTAATCTTTCATGACTGATCTGTTATTATATGTAATTGCTTCAAATCCTATGCTTGTCTGATATATAATCGCTTCAAATTGCATGACATTTGCAGCCTTGCCTGGGTGGAGATTCAAAGACATTGATGTTTGTTAATATATCTCCTGATGCAAAGTCCTTGAATGAATCTCTTTGTTCATTACGCTTCGCTGCAAAAGTAAATGCATGTGAAATTGGGGTACCTCGGAGACAAACTCATATGCGCACTTCAGATTTTCGATTGAGCTACAGCTAACATGCATGTGATTTGATTATCTTAATGAAATTGTTTGATCCTGATGTTAACTGATGCTACCTCGGAGGGATTTAGATCTACGGTATGGTACTTCTAAGTGAGGTCTACGACCACGCCAAGGCATCATCTAGAGGCAAAATAACAGAAGTTATTTATCAATTTCTTATCCCTTCCATTTCCAAATGTGGTCCTCGGTTGAATATCAAGTAGACAAGATATCTTTGGAGCCAGTGTCAACAATGTTTGTTGACACTTGCTGTATCTGGATGTGTTTACAATTCAGGATAGAGTTGAGTACAGGAGGCTTGATTTGGTAGCATACACAGGTGAAGGCCATGAAGTTGACTCACGTTGTATCTCCATTTAAAAAAAGAAATATTTTGTGAAAATATTGTAAGAAATTAAATTACTTGAGAGAATGTAAGATTTATGGGAATTTCTGGAGCAAGGATTGGCCGATATTTGTCAAATAGTTGCGAGTTTTCGAATTTGTGAAATTCAAGTGCATTTATTATTTGTCCTTCTCACCATGCTGACAGTAGTGTCATTCAGGTTCACGATCATATAAACTGATTAAGTTCACTATCATATACACAGATTAAGTTATAACATCTCTGTTTCATTGTTTAGCTCAATGCTGTACATATAATTCCAAAGTTTATGAGCTCAACCTGTTGTCACCAGTAGATCTTGGTTTTCTGATGCTTTTACATGGGACAGTGTTGCAAACCCTCAAAAGATAAATTAAACTGCAGGAACATGAGCATTTGACAAATTGCATATGAACTAAGAATCTCAGGATAAACACTGCAAATATTTTCTTTGTACATGCACTTGAAATTGTAAAATTTTATTGGTGAGATTTTTGATGAGGATAGAACCATTAAATTCAAGTTCACAAGAGATTGATTCATTTCATGAGTGATCACAATGTCAAAAAGTTACAATCCCAATAAGAGTGTTTTGTAGACAAGATGGTTATGTGGAAAAAAGATATATATATATAATATATATAATAACATTGGAGTTTATTTACAAGAACTTTGTCAGCTTTTTTTGATGGCTTCTTAGCTTTAAAGCCTTATTCCTAATATTAGAATAGTGGATGATATGCAGGAGCGAGTGTAACAAAGGTTTCTTAGAGTCTGACAAATTTGCAGATGCAATGGAAGAGAATCAAAGATGGATTGAAAGTTGATTTTAGAATAATGTTATGAGGCAAACGAATGAAAGTTTTGCTCCTTCGAGGATACAACGTTGTTGGAAACACTGAGAGGGGGGGCAGGAGAGTGGGGGTGAATCAATATTTCATTGCAATTAGCACTTTATTAAACCTTTTCAGAGCATTAATTGAATCAATATTTCTTAGCGATTAACACTATTAAACCTTTTCAGAGTAGTAGTTAATTTTCGGTTATTATTATTATTGTTCAGTATGAGTAGTAAACAACAATGCAAAATAGAAACAGTAGGCACAATATTTTTAGGTGGAAAATCCCCTCTGGGTCAAAAACCACCGAACGCTGTTCTATTAAGTTCTTTAATTTTCAGCCCCAATTGAAAAAAACTACGACTTCCTAAAACTCTAGAAAAACATTATTTTCCAGCTCCCACTGGAAGGACGCCCCAACACTCTGGTTTTATCAGCAGTTGGCTGAATGGATGCCAACACCCTAGCACCCTGAAGTGTTTACAGTCAACCTGTAGGTGACTTCATTCACCTGCCTAGCACCACCCTACCACCCTAAAGACAAAAAATTGAATACAGAAAGTGTGGCCTCCCGTACCAGGGACAATGATCCATGTTACAATGATATTTAAATAATTTTCTGGACTGACCAATAGCAGTAGGATCTAAACCCTTGTTCCGACAAAACAAGAACCCTTGACCTAACTTCAAGCCAACACCCTTTTTCCCAAGACAAATTTGCATTCATCAACTCAAGGCAATGACACAAACTTTTTACAATGTTTGACTTCAATTTACAAAAGGACTCTAGGACACATTTTTACAATGCTTACAAGACTTGACAATTGCTGTACAAATTATCCTTGATGCTGATGATGAGGCTTGCAGTAGAAGGTGGTCAAGAATGATGGACTGCTGCAAGTGATACTGGACTTTAAGGCTCTACTTCTCTCCTGTCACTGCTTGTGATAAATGGCTTTGGCTTCTGTTCTTTGATGTTTAGACCTTGTCTAGTTGTCAGTTAAATTGGAGAGACTTCAATTTGAAGTTATGAGCTGTAAATATCTTGTACAAGACAATGGGTTACTGCTGTTGATGTTCCACTGCTGTAATGCTTTTGCTCAGCCTTCACTGCTTCATTTGATGCCACTGATTGACCTTAAGTTCATGCCACTGATCCACTGCTCAAGGCTGTTGTACTGCTTGAATTCTGTTTGAACCTGCAATATGAAAGTATGCTCAAGCAAAACATCAATTTCCAAACACAAAAAAATACCTGAACCCAAATATGAATCTTAAATGACAAATGAAGTGTATCAAGAGGCTGTTTGAATGATCAATTATCAAAACAAAATCTACGTACCTGATGTGTGCTCACTTCTACTTGCAATAAGAACATATGCTAGATTTGAAGCAAACAAAATAAAAACTACTGCAATTCTTACCTGAATAAATGAATGCAACAGGTCCAACCCTTCCAGGGAAAGAATTCCTTACTGGTCCAAGTTTGACAGACTAAACAAAGCCTTTACTTTCTAGGGCTGACCTAACCTTTAGCTTCTTTTAACATTGATATAAAACAGGACCTAAAGAGACCTACTCTGAACCCTTAATTTACCTAAAAACTCACCCTAACACGCCTCGAGAATGCAACCTTATACAAACATAAATTCTTGGGACATACCAGATTCAAACTTTAAGACAAAAAATGTTCTAAACAATCTTAAGTTATCAATGCTGATTTGAGACATTAGACATTAGACAATTTTAGGTGTCTTGGTTCTGAAAACAAACAATCAAGTTCTGAAGATAATGTGTTGAATTTGCTGAACTTTCGATCCTTAAAGGAGTTAATATACAGGTCTGAAATTGTTGATATATTACCTTGAAAAGAGACCTAGGAAGGACTTAATTAACAGGTCTGAAATTGGTGATATATTACCTTGAAAAGAGACCTAGGAAGCATGGTTATGAACTCGTCCTTACTTGAGAATACACATTTAAATCCAAAAGCTAATTTTGAAATGTTTCGCTTCCTTCTGCAATGCTCGATGTAATCACCAGGTCCAAAGACGCTGATCCTGTACCATACAATCTTAAACAAAGGCCTAGATGATGCAAGTATAAATTCGCTCTTCCTTGGAGATGATCTGTATTAGAACTATACCCAAACATTAAAAAAATACCGAACCCCAATCACCTTAGATCCCTGCGTTAATAATTCTTGAGGGTGGCCGAAAATTACATGAATAACTTGTTATTTATGATTCTACAGTTATCCATCCTTTGGTGAGGAATTAGTCTTCCTTTTATTATAGGTTAGGCAGGGCTTTATGGTGTGACCGTTAGATAGGAATTAAGGAGTTATAACATTAACAAAATTGAATTTATTTGTTGTAATTACGCTAGTTAGGATTTAAGGAGTGATAACATTAAAAAAATAAATTTATTTGTTACAATTATGCTAAGTAAGGGAGGACGTGAGCTAGATAGGGAGAGATATTGGTCTCTAAGATAGGAGGGATACTTCTTAGTAAATATGTTTCCTAAAATGATGCTTCTTTATTTAATATTTGTGTTAAAGATCTTGCCTAGAAATATTTTTAATTTCACTAGAATTTAAAGTCAATGATTGGCTTAGTGCATATGGTCTTACCCGAGTGTGATGTCAATGATTGGTTTACTATTTTTGGATTTTCAAGTTATTCAACTTATATGTGGTCAGATTATGATGAGAATCCCTGTCATATATTGACAACCGTTGGTGACTAAGGTGTCATGTCTCTACCCTTGGGGTTTTAGCCCTCAAAACCAGGTCTTCAACTTCAACCTCAATTTTCTCATAAACCAGGAGGACCACGAGGCGTACCATATATCAATGGAAACATCTCGTTGAGGAAAATCTATCTAGAAGGATCTTGACACAAGATTCCGTGAATTTTCATTTCAAATTTGCCATGGAAGATCAGGCCTTGGTGCTGCTTGGGTTGACATCAATGACAACCACCTATCAACAAACATAGTATAATCACAACCAAGCTATTATTCACTTGTCACCCACATTGGAGCATGAAACCCTAATGTAAACTTGCGTAAATTTAAAGTTTTTTATCAATAAAAAGGTGACAAGGCTACACTAGATTGTGATAAGACAAATGTTTAAGGTGCTTGCCCTTTCTACATTGTCTTCCGAGATTCCATGTTGAAAATGTAGCAAGGTCTTATGGCTTGTGCCTTAGCTAGTGAAGACCTCGATTTGTCATTCTCCCAATTTAAGTGTGAGTTCATAGGATAGACTTCAATTGTGGTGAGTTAATTTCCAGTTTATGGGAATAATCATCACGAGTTCATGCGTTTATCGTTGGAGCTTCAGCAAAGAGGAAGTCTTGATCCGTTTGACTACAGGATTGGTTGGTAGATAGAGTTTAGTTGGGACGAGTTGGGTCTTCAGTCTTGATTGAAGGAAGAGCGACTTAGATCTCCGGTTTTGATTGAAGAGAGCACGAGTTGACAATTCCATTAATGATTGGAAGGAGAGCTAGTAACACTCTCAGTTAAACTCGCTATCAGAGCTTGAGTTCTAAATTTGAACTAGCCTAATTTTTCATGGATCGAATCTATAAAGGAAGGATGGAGGTACAAGTAAATTCACGAGTTTTGTGCACAAGGTTGTGAGACAAAGCAAGCTCACAAGATTGTGAGAGAAAGCCTTGATTGTGGAGCACAAGAATTGTGTCCTAAAAAATAGGATCACAAGTGCGCTAGGATTTAAGAGCTGATTGGTTGTGTGCAAAAAGGAGCCAGTGTCCTTAAAAATAAGAGCTCATGTGTGCTAAGAAATAGGGCATGGAAGTGCGCTAGGAAATACGAGATCAGCGCAAGGGATAAGGAGGGCAAGGAGGAGCAAAATTGAGGCAAGACAGCAGGTTTTGCAGAGCATGTCAAGGAGGCAGTAGAAGGATCAATTGTGTGCAGGAACCAAGATCAAGTTGTGATCAAGGAAGGCCTAGATCAATTGTATTAGATGATATTTGCGAGAGAAGCAGAACGCTCTCTCAAGAGAGACATAGTTCTTTGTAATAGATTCAATTGCTCCAAGCACAATCAATAAAATAGCCACATCAAGCAAGCAGATTTTCCCTGTTGGGTTCCTGAAAAAGGTGTGTCAATTTGGGCATGTGTTTTTATCTGTGTTTTTATTCTGCTGTTTATAAGTTGTTAGGAGGTTCTGTAGCTGGTTTCAGTTTTCGGTAATTCACTCAGTAGTTGCAGAGTTTCATGAAAATTTAACATTCCAATCTGAAAACAAATTGTCAACATCAATACTCTCAAGATACTTGACATTGCTTCATTTTTTGGCCTGTACCTTGTGCAGCAAGGTTAGTTAACCTGTGCTCAGTGTCCAATATCACATGCCTAATTTCCTGCTTAGATCTACATTCCCATTAGCTTGGACAGTTTTTGACCAAGGGTCTTGTCCCAATTTCCAACCTAGTTTGCCTCTCTTAAGCCATCTTTGTTTTTGCTTCAAGACTTTGTATGTGATTTAGATTCTTGTTCTGCATTACTGTGGTTGCCTTATTGTTTTTTATCATTGTGACTTGGAATACTTTACTGTATAGAAGCCAAAAGATGAAAAAATAAATTTGCACAGCGTACCTTGAATTATTCATAATCTTGGCTTAATCAGCACATAATATCTGTTATTTTTTCTTCACTTTTGCTTATCTTTGACTTCATCTTTTGTTTTTTGCTTCAAGGATGGAGTGGGACCTGGATGCAGGTGTGGTACCTTGGATGCAAAGGTGTTTTGCATGGGCTTTTTGCTGCAAGCATTTAATTTTGTCTATCTAGTGTCATTTAGTTTGTGTGAGCTTGTATTATGTTTACCACCTCTTTGTTCTGAATTGCCATGCCACTGTTATTTTAAGCGTCTTTTTAGTATGTGTGAGCTTGTATTGTGTTTACAATCTCTTTGTTCTGAATTGCCATGCCACTGTTATTTTCAGCGTCCTATCCATGCCACCTCGATTTCGTGAGAGCACTGGGATGCTGGGGAATTGAGATTATATGTTTTCTTTCTTATTCTGTGCAACTATATGAAAGTGAACGAAGAAATGTTTACTTCTGCACATTTCCTTCTTATTTGATAACTGCATTATTAATGACAATCACTTGTTTTTCAAATCAACCTAAATCAAAATTTAGTCTAACTAGGTTGCTAGCGTTGAGTGATTTTGATTAGGTTAGTCATCCACCACCCTATCTGTTTCAATCATTCACTTTTTTAATTCTTTCATCACTCCAAATGTAGAAGTTACCAAAGCCTTTATTTTTCCTCAAAAGCATGTAGAGAAGGCCTACATTGGATCAAAGGAAATTTAGGTGACATCAACACTATTAAGGGTTCAAATTATTTTTATTAATGAAGTCATATTGCAGTCATGATACATAAATTCATCTCAAAGCAATTAGTTTGTCTTCATGTGATAATAGGAATGCTTATGCTCGAAGTATTTTTCAGGAAAGAAGCTTTTGTTTTCTGAGATCAACCATTGGCGTCGATCGTTTCAGCTCCTTACCTGAATTTACCTGAGAGTAAATCCAATCCAAGAACAAGGGGAATTCTATTTCAGAGATCCTTGTAAAGAGTATGTAGAGGAGCTCATGACAACTTGTAATTTAGTAGATTTAAAAATAGGAAAAGTAGTTTCACTTGGACCAACAAGAAAAGGAAAAGGAAAGCCTTGACAATAATAAGCCAAGATATGCTAATTTTCTCAAATCACAAGCTGATCTTTAATCACTTCTATTCAAGGTTTTGTTTCAACATTCTACATTTTGCAAGCTGAAATAAAAAGACACAAAACAATAGTTAAGAATTAGTTCAAAAAAATGTTAAAGGTCATGTTATAGATTGGTCAAGGAGATTGGAAATGGCTCAAAAGGATGGAGGAAAATAGCTTTTCTAAAGACTCAACCTTAACTGAAGAGAACCCTAGATGGTTCTAGCTAAAGCCTTGAGATAAAAAACACTGAACTTTTTCACATGATGGCAAATACCAGGAAGGTAAAATTAACTTTGCAAAATAACAAATCGAAGTACTATCCACTTCCGTTGCATTGTGCTTTTTTTTTGCTCACCACATTTAGGGTATTAAAAGTCCATCTCAATTCTGGAATATAATTAGTAATGCCAAGGCCTTTATGCGTTCAAGTTCAACATTGATAAAAAAAATTTGTAAGCTGCATGGTTCTTGGGCTTTGGCATCAAGACTTCCGGACGTTTCATTTCTCAAAGAATACATTTGTTGGTACATATTGACCATAAAGGCTTTTTCTATTAGAGGGATTTGTTGAACATGAACACCCACAGTGACATACCAGGCACAATCTTAATCGAGCTCAAAAGTTAGATCCTTCATACAAACCCATGTATGAGGCATTATAGATTCTTGAACACTTTTTTAAAATGAAGCTCCATGGTTCAACTCCAATTTGCAGGGATTGGAGAAGTAATAGTTGGAACCTCTTCTACATCTATGTGGTGAAGGATCTTTATAGATTTATATGACATGTTTGAAATTGTACCATGCTTGAACAAAATCTGGGGCTGGGGTGTTGAAGCACATTGGTTAAGGAGGTGTCAATATATTTGTTTTTCAATCTCAAAGTATTGGGATGGCTTATCATCCACCAGGGCTTGGTTGTCAAAGTTGTGCTTCAAAAAGTTGGCATTGCAACTTTTCCATGCGAAACTCTTGGTTAGGATGAAACATTTGACCATTTTTTTTGGAGATGCTCCCACATCTTGGGGATGGCTTTAACCTAAAATTTATTTATTTATTTTAATTCCCTTGTTTTCTTGGAAACGGCCTCCCTCTAGGGACACTAGGATAATTAGGAACGACAACAAGTATTTATGTGGAAAATGTAGCATCCATTTTGATTGTTGTGCAAATATTGTTATGAGGCACTTTTTCATGAGCAACCATCCCCTCAACTTGGCGAATTGAGGCATTTTAATTGAGATTTGACTTTTCTTGTTAAAACCAAAGTAAATTTTCCTATAAATATATTGGATCCTTTGTTATTGGGGAACATGCTCATATGCTAGAAATTCTAGCTAATCTAGGATGAGAAATTCCTTGTATTCCTATTGTTATATTGTTTCCTTCTTTGTTCCACCATGTAACTTTTTTGTGCTATGATGCACTATATGATGCATTTCTAAATAGAGAATAATTAAAGATAGTGACATCATAAATAGAAACGGAGAGGATAAAAATGACGTTAGTGATTCACTAATAGGAACCTTATTTTGAAAAGACAAAGGGCAGTTGAGGACATCTATGCACATTTGCATTCTAACATCCTTGATCATGCTGTAACCTACAATGTAGACATTTAAAAGTCTCCAAATATTGCTCACCGTGTAAGAGCTAAGTACATAGTTCTATCCATGAAAAAAGACGAAGCATGGGGTTGGGGCTGGTGGTGGTAGTGGGTGTGACATCAACTTAGTAGAGGAAACAAAAGTTTGATGCAAGTGAGGCAAAGCAAAAAAATTCAACATTGTGGCATGAATCCCAAGTAAATGGGCACTTCATTCTTTTCTAGACAATAATGGTAAACCTTTGTTTCCCAAACTTATCAAATGTGGGGAAACAAATTGTGAAGAATCTTTTAATTTTTATGTAGAATGCTACATATACTAAAAAAGTAGAACATAGGAAATATTAGATAAATGGTCAAGAAGGAATATCATCCTAAGAGTAACCGGCGCCAAGAAATTCAACATTGCAAAATATCTAATCAACTAGGGCCAAGATTTTTAAGGCATTCTTAAATCTTTCCTTAGTAATTGATAGCCAACATCTTTCTTCATAAAATCTAGTGGTTTCAGACATGGGTGTCCTCACTTATCCTTATGGATGAAACCTTGGGCAAAGAATTAAAGAAAGCAAGGATTCATAGATACTTCGAAGGTGTAAGAATTATTATGGATAAAATCTTTGAACTGTTCCTAAAATACAAATGGTGCTTTCCTGGTTGCAAAAGCCAAGTTTTTGTGACTTGGTTGAAAGTAGTTCTTGAAAAGTTCTAGCTAATATTTATTATGCAAACCAATCTTGTAAAATGTAGAATATATTCTGAAAATTATTTTGTTAAGGATATATTATGTACAATGGGTTTATTAGTTTTTCAAACAATAGATTGATAATGGTTATTTATTATTTAATTTTCTTAACAAGCATTTCAAAAGATATGTCAATTGGGTTTATCTTGGGCGGTTGGGAGAAATGTTGTTATCTTCCTCACCATGGTTCAATTCATATATGTGACATGTTGTGCTTACAATGAATAATTTTTGTAATGGCTTTGAGGTTTGTTGTTTGAACAGTTTCTCAAGGACCGAACCATGTATATTTCTCTCATGGAATATAAAATTATTTCTCATAGAAAAAAAAAACATTTTGAAAAATACAGATGTCATGAGATTGAAGATTGAATAGCCTTAGAAAATTTCAACTTGTAAACCCCCTCAAACATATTAAACTTTGAAAAATTGCCTATATGGCATGTTCAACTTTGAAAGATTGAATAGATCCTTTCTCTTTGAAAGAGCGAGGGTTGTTCAAATAAGAAATTAAATAATTAAATTAATTGATCAAAATATATAGTAATACAAACCAATGATGTAGGATGAATTGGTCTCAAAAGATTGTCCCTTTTAAATACCACCATAGCCATGCCGCTCTTTTAGAGTCCCTTTTGGAGTATCAAGGATTTCACAAATATCCACTTAAAATAAACACTAGCTCCAATAATGATCACTCTTCAAATGAATTTAATAAAAATTAAAAGGAAATCTGAGAGTAAATGCTTTTTGAAAAACTTAATCAAAGCAAGATATGAATGGGGATTAGGGTCTAATTACAATATGAAGGGGTGCATCTTTTCTAAAGGTTTCTGATTAGCCATAATAAAATGGGTTAAAACATTTAATATGTGGGAAGTTCTGACTTAATTATAGGCATTATAAATCACTTGGTGAATAAATCATTGTAAATTTTATGCAAAGATAAGTGATCTAAATCCAAGGGTATAGACACTGGGCAAGGATGTGGTGCAAATCATCATTTAATTGTTGGCTATTTAACTTATTTTGCATGCCCTTAAAATTCTACTTTTCTTACTTACTTCTTACAACACTTAATCTTAAAAATTTAGATTTTCTTGAACATGTAAAGCGATAAAGTGGCAAACAAGAAACAAAAATCATTACCACAACACAAATATAATAATAGCACACATTAATATATTAAAGTTCACTTTGTTAAAATGAAAAAATTAAATATCACACTTGTCACATCAACTACTAAGATATATGAAACAAACACAACACAAATTAAGAGAGAGGAGGTAGCTTGTCCCGGGACCAAGTACGCTGATGGATGATCTTATGGATGTACTAAGTACACTAACACAAAAACTACAGAAGTAAACACCTGAAATTAGGTTGAAAATTTACTCTTATTCCCTGTCCTCTTTTGCTTCTTAATGTGGAAAGAGAAGGTATCAATACAAAAATATGTAATGTCTTGCAGTGTCTTTTGTGTCGATGTGCTTTCCTAACTATAATTAACTAAATAAACATAATAAGGAGTGCCAAAATCCTATTTATGAAGGAAAATACATGTATGAAGGTGGAGGCAGGGCCCTACCTTCACTGTTGGCTCAATCTAAGGTTAGGGTTTTACAAAGTATCCAACAAAAGAGTTGTAGTTTTCATTGCCATTTTCAATCCCTCATGAAAGGGAAGGTCCCCATCCAAAGTGCTTAGCAAAAGATAAGGGGTCTTCAAGGCTTAAGCAATATGACAACCACAATAGTGACATGCTTCAATCATCTTATTAACCATATGATTAACTACTGTTCATTATAGATTCACTAAACTATGGAATACAACATTTGTTCATATAAAAGAAACCACAAACAAGTGATAAGCATTAAACCATATATGACATATGGACCATAGCCTAAGTGAAATCATCCATATAAACATAATACACTAGAAAATAATGAATGGGGCGCCCAATTATGTTGATTTCTATTACCAAATACATTCATGGTTAAAACATAATGCCCCTTGACCTTTAGGCCATAACACCCCAAAACAACAAAATACATACCCAAATACACTGTAACAACATTAACAATAACAATTACTAAGTTCGACTTAAAAATAGCTACCACCTATTTTTACCATATACCTTTGAAAACTCCATTTATTTGGCCACAAAATGTGTCAAATGAACATGAGGAAATAAACATTGTTGAACAACAACAATCTCAAGGTATTATTAATTCTTTACAGGTAGAGGAAAGAGAAATGTATATTGGTTTCAGAAGATCTTGTGCACAACGTGAAGCCATGAAAGACCTTCACAGGGGTTCAATATAGGATATTAAGGAGGGTTGGATGATAATGTGCTAGCAGATGGAGATCCCAATGGCTATCCATTTTGGATTGCTAAGGTTATAAAGGTCATTACAAAAAACAAATATGTTGCAGGTGTTGAAGTACATTGGTATGCCACGAATACACACCCATTCAATGGTGTGTACAAGCTAGAGATGGTAGTTGATAAAAAAATTGGGGGAAAGAGAAAAAGAAAGGGTACAAATATAATCGTCGCGGCACATACCTCTTAAAATTGGAGGATATTGACATACTTGTTTATGACTACAATTTAACAAAGAGAGGAACTCTTCGCTTCAAGACGATAGATATTCTAAAGAGGTTGTTACCAGAAGGAACAATGTTGAGATGTGAGTATGTTGAAACTAGTCGTAAATCCAGAAGAATTTTGAAGCTTGAAATGACATGCATGCATGTGGACTCAGATGGGGCACTAGTTGACGAAAGAGAAGAATATGGAACATCTTCATCTGCATCCAGTCATTTATCTGAAGATGTGAATTTTGATCGTGTGCAAACAAATATGAGTGATTTTGAATAACTGTCTAAGATAGTTTATATAATTGATGTTTGCATCGTATCTTGAAATAAAATTTTTGATTTCCATATGGTGTTAAATGAAGTTATGAGTTAATTTTATGTTTGTTGGATTATATGTTTTAATTATGATGATTTTTATTGTTTAGAGTATCTACAATGCAACAATAACTTAGATATATAATTTATGTTTCATTCAATCTTCAAGTATTGACATTTTGATTAATTTAGTCATGTAATTTGTTCATAATGTCATGGTTTAAATGTGTTGAAAACTTAGAGTTTTTAAATTCTATGGTTGAAAGTTTTCCATTTTTTTTGTATCTTTAATGTTATGGTTGAAAACAATTAGAATTTTAGCGATCTTTAGTGTCATGTTATTATATGTTTAACAACATGGATGAAAACTAATGGAATTTTAATGTGTTTTGGATCCCATTATTTTATTTTTATCGTCATTACTAAAAAATGCTGAAATTATACCCGGAAAAGAGAAATGTTATTCTACCAAAAACATTAGTGTGTTTTTTGCACAAAAAATTGGTTTTAATACCATTTTTAAATATGTTGAAAATTAACCCTAAAAAACATCGTTCCAGTATACACACTTTTCGTTTTTAGCACTGTTTTTCATGCTTTTTGGGGTTTTTTTGGCTAGAGTTCTCATTTTAAGTTTATAGTTCGCGTTTCAAAGTTTACATTGTTTTTTTCATCCAATGAGTGATCCCACTTGAAAATTGAGTAAAACCATAGGAAAATAAGTTGAAAATACGAGTTCAAAAAGTAGTATTTTTTAATCTTTTTACTTTTTTACTCCAAAATTGGTGAATCATCCCCCATGGTTAACATCATCATCTTGAATCCTAATGGCTCTTATAAATTTGATTTTGGTTGTACATTTTTGTTTTGAGGCCCATTTTAGACCTTGAAATTTCTCTAATTGATCTTTGTGTGTTCTAAAGGCTATTTTGGGAATATCTTCTTACCTAATTCTGATTTGATGATATCCAAAATGAAAATCCAATTTCGTAAAGAAGATTGCTCCATGCAATTCATCTAATAATTTATCAATGACAAGAATATGAAACTTATATTTCATTGCCACATTGTTGAGCTGTTTGTAATTTGGAAACCATTGCCACATTGTTGAGCTGTTTGTTGAGCTGTTGAGCTTTTTTGATAACCGCCGCCATTGGTGAAGAGAAATCACTTTGGCTAGGTCGAAAAAATCTCTGCCTCTAACATTTCTTAAACCATATGCTCAATCTCACTCTTATGTGCATGTGGATACTTGTAAGGCCTAATGTTAGGTTGTACATTTCTAGGTTCCAAATGAATAACGTGTTCATGATGTTGGGCAGGTGGAAGACCCCCAAACATCTCTCCAAATAACTTAGAATGATTGTTGACAACTTTTTGGAGATCCAGTAGACCATATGTTTGAATATCTAGTGAATATAATTGTGTAATTATTCCTTGGTGTCTTGTATTTAGAATTTTTTTCATGCTTAGATTAGAGCTTATCACTTTATTTGGTTTCCCTTGGATACCTCTCAGCTCAATTTCCTTTTCTTCTGAGAAAAATACTATGAAAGGGGCCACTATTCCTAATTATTGTAACCATTAGACCCTTAATACAACATCAACACCACCATTTGGATTGCAATCATGGGAGTAACCAACAAGTACCTCCCCAATATTTCAACTTAATATTATGAAACATCCATGAACATTTTATGGCACCTCCATCTACAGTCATTAATTGAAATTTTGGTGCTGGATATACAGAGAAATTAAGAAGTTTTTCCAATTTGCAATTGATGATGTTATGGGTGCTCGCTGAATCCATCAATATTGTTACCTTATTCTTTTCGATATATTTTCTATCTTGAAGGTTTTTTGAGTATTGATGTTGGCTAATGCATGATAAAGTATTTTTGGTCTCTTCCAGCTCTATATTTTGTGAAGCTTCCACTTCTTTATCTTCTTCATCTTCAGTATCTATGTAGAATGCGTTCTTATCACCACATTTATGTCTATTACTGTACTTGCTGACACACTTGAAACATAGTCCTTTTTCTCTACTTTCATCCATTTGCTGATAAGTCAAACTTGCTAGTTTAGGAGAGGGAGCATGATTTTCTCTATAGTTCTTACTGACCAATTTTCTAGTGGCCATAATTTTAATTACAACTTTCCTTGCTAGACTGAAAGCATGCCTAAAGATTTGGTTTCAAAGAGACACAACTCACGTTGGATGTTTTTCTTTAATGTTCCCATAAATAGGTCTAACAAATTATCCTCTGAAGCATTATTTACAATGAGACTCAAATTATGGAATTGTTGAATATGCTATGTAATAGACCTTTTTGTCGAAGATTTACCAATTGACTGAAGAATTGAATAAACAATCCTTTTTCCTTTCACAAAGCCACTAATACCATACATGTCAGTCTTGTTTTAAAAACATGGATGCAAAATTAACCATTTGTAAGGATGCCACTTGGTGTATATTAAAGCATTTCTTCATATGAAATATCCATGTTATAGGATCATTGCTAAAAAATTCTTCATATTGAATACTAGGATAGAATAGTTCCTTGGTACTGAATTGAAGCTCTAATGATGTGGACCTTGGATTGAAAACTCCATATTATGGTTTTGCGATTTAATATTTGTTCTCTCCAATTGTGATAACATACTCCCATTATGAGATTGATTCTCAACACCACTCTTCTTCTTAGGTTCATGATTTCCTTGTATCTCCACATCTCTTTAGGGGAGATATTCTAATAGAATGTTTTGTAATTCTTTTATTTTTTCCCTGATGGGTTTGTTTGTTTGTTTGTTTGTTTGTTTTTTTTGTTTTTTTTGTTTTGTTTGTTTGTTTGTTTGTTTTTTTTTGTTTGTTTGTTTTTTTTTGTTTTTTTGTTTTTTGTTGTTTTTTTGTTTTGTTTTGTTTTGTTTTGTTTTGTTTTTTTGTTTGTTTGTTTGTTTGTTTTTTGTTTGTTTGTTTGTTTGTTTTTTTGTTTGTTTGTTTGTTTGTTTTTTTTTTTGTTTGTTTGTTTGTTTGTTTTTTTTGTTTGTTTGTTTGTTTGTTTGTTTGTTTGTTTTTTTTTTTTTTAATTTATTCCTTATTTTCATTCATCTTCTTTTTATAGTTCTTATTTTCATTCATCCTCTTTTCCATCTCTTCCCTATTTTCATTCATCTTTTTTTGTTTTTTTGTTTTTTTCTATTCCTTCCTTAATTTCATTCATCTTCTTTCTATTCCTTCCTTATTTTCAGTCATGTTCTCTTCCATTACTCTTTTAAGTTTTTCTTGAGAACCTATTAAATCTACCTTTTTCAACATATTACCATCCATTTTATTAACTTTCTTCTCTATCTACGATAACCTAAATTCTAAGTCTTCACTTTATTCATGACTCAATGATGAGCCTTCAATAGATTTAATTGGTGTAGTAGCTTTCTTTGGAGTCATGTTAGAAAATAATAATAGTAATTCTCTTTATTACAAATTTCAGTCACTTGAAAATGAGCTCTTCTAATCAATAGTTAGGTCACTTGCAAATTACGTACTTTAGTTTGGAAAATATCTAAATGATTAGAGTTTTTCTTGATATATCTATGAGATTTAGGTCCTTTTAGATCTAAAAATTTGGTTTTAATACTTTGATATGCCTTTTCCGCAGTTCCATAGGCGTGGATAGAATTTGATGTGCCAAGTGAAAGTTATGGTAATTTTCACAATACTTGTTTATTTTTGGCCTCTTCCCACAAGCAAATTTGTGTAGTGTTCCACATGTCCAAATTTTCAAATAGAATTCTAAAATTTATATCTGAGGTACTTTTGAGTGTATCCTAATATCCCTTTGTATTTCATAGCCTGAAAAGTCCTTGAAAGAAATAGAAAATATTCCAAGTTGGCCTATTTAGAATGTTTTTTTAGGATTGTTCACAAACCTATATTCCATAGGATATAACTCTGAAAGTGTGCCAAACAAAATTCTAAAGTTTGAAATAGATGTTCCTCGATATTTGTCCTTAAAGTTTTCCAAGTTTCATTATCTGAAACATCTTATAAAAAAAATTATTGCAAAAATTCGAAACTCACCTATTTGAAACCAATTTTAGGAGTATTCAGGGACCCAAACTTCCTTAGAGCATATATCTAAAATTATAGCAAAATAAGATCTAAAATTGGAACCAAATGTTAATACATATTTCACCTCAATGTGGTCCAAGTTTCATGGTCTAAAACCTATTATAAAAGTTATATTGAAAATGCTGAACTAACACATTTGAGATTGAGCTCAGGACCATTCAAGAACTTGAATTTCTTTGGAGCATAAATATAGCAAAACAAGATTTGAAATTTGAACTATATATTTTTTGATATTTTCTTGAAATATTATCCAAGTTTCATTGTCTAAAACCTCTTAAAAAAATGCCATGATGACCTGTTTGAAGTAGCAAAACCCTAGGATCATGAGCTCTAAAACCAAATGTTATGAACTTTGCACCTTAAAAATAATAAGAAACTGATAATTACAATCCTCTTCATGGGGAAAACCTCCTTTTACAATGAATACACTGTACGAGACAAGATTTGATGATTATAAGACTAGGTATCCCTAGTTTATATATATATACACACATGAGACAAAGGTTACACTTATAATAAATGAGACCATGAAAGATTCTAGCCTACACCACAATATAACAATGTAAATGGATTCACTCAATATATAGGCATTAATAAGGAGTTTTAAGGCTAACATGAAAATAAAAATAGGGCTTAATAATTCTGTAGTTGTTCGTACTCAATTGTACAAAGTTCACACTATTATCATTAACACTGAGATTGTGTATGAACGCCAAATTTGTATCCTTTAGCACCAGGGCTAAACAAATTTATTCCAAGTGACCAAAAATTTATGATTGCGATCTTAGAGGATGTGGCCTACTGGATATTATCTATGTCCTTGTATTTCCCAATCTTTTGATATAACAAAATTCGAATATGAGGAGAATTTTAATTGAAAGTGATGTGGGGGAGTTTCGTCTTTGGCAAGGGACGTACTCAATATAATATATTGAACCACGTTATATTGGGATATCATAATGATGTATATCATATGACCAGGTTCTATACGATTGACAACGTTTGATGGAAAATCCCCTTGTTCTATTTTATTGACGGGCTCGACTCAAGATGTCAAATTTTATAAAGGAGTTATAACAGTGGTTTCCGATGATATAGATGTTCCGATATGGAAGCCCTGCTGTTACAATTAATCGTAGATGGGTGAAACCTGTGCAGTCACTAACTTCATCACCTCGTAACCTTGTAAGCCGGTTCTCCTATAGTTCTAACATTTCTCCTGCAACTGAAATGTACAGAAAACCTATTTGACTCAGCTCTTAAATACAACAACGATTATACAATAATACAAACATAAAGGAATTGAAATTTTGATAATCTAAAAGAAGGATGATTACAAAGTACACAATGTTAGATGCATAGTCATGCTCTTCGTATTCTCAGACCTCTTCACTCTATCCTTGTCACACTCTCTCTCTTCTGCCTCACATTTTGCATAACTTCTCTTAATCTCTCAATTACATCAAAAATATTCTCGTACCAAATCTAAGAACTCAATCTAACAATTTGCTAAATTTACTAATCTATCCTATTACATTGCAATAAAATGACACTTGTCACAACCTCCTAACTCTATAGATACGTTCTAGATATTACAACTTAGGAAAAGTATTAAATATCACAAAATAAATGAAAATTATGGAAACCAACTTCCTTTAGTAATTTTTATTGATCCATTAAGGTCAATCATGGGTTTAACTAGTAGATGCTCTTGCATGAGACTCCAGAGGAAGAAAATAATTGTTCATAAGCTTTTCAAAACTTGTGTCGTACTTGGAGGTTTCTACTGTTGTCATCCAAGTGGTATATGTTGTTGGATAATTCTTCCACTAAACTAAATATTGAAAATATCGTTCACCTAGTTCTTTTGGCTATTTTTTGATTCGACACTACTTCAATATCTTTGTGAACTCATTTTGGTAGTTCCTTCTCACATCCATTTGCTTGGTCTTCATCACTGACATGTTGTAACACTTCTCGTTTCCTTTAAGGGATAGAAATATGCAACATTGAATATTGGGGAAATCCCAATGTCACCTGGGAGTTCTAATTCATAAGCGATAGAAGTTTTTTTTTTTAAAATATTACACGAGCCAATCTTATCTAGTTTCAATTTTTGTATATCCCTATAGGAAACCTTTCCCTTATGAAATGTGCCATAAGTCACCAACCTTAAATTCCAACTATCTTTTTCTCTATATGCTCTTTGTTTGTACTTATTGTTATTCTCTTGCAATTGTCGTTTGACTCTTTCTTGTAACTCCTACATGCTTGCTGTAAAATATTCACCATCAACACTTCTCAATTCCTATTTCCCTAAATTTCTCAATTCATAAATTCCTCTTGGATGTATCCCATACAATATCTAAATTGGACTCATCCTGTGATTCTATTGGGTAAATCATTATATGTAAACTCTGCTTGAGCAAGTACCTGATCCTATTTCTTGGGATTTTCACTTACCAAAATTCTTAGAATATTCCCTAAGCTTATATTTACCAATTCTGTCAACCCATCAGTTTCTTGGTGATATACTAAACTAGAATTCAATTTAGTGCCTAATTTCTCCCACAAATTTCTCCAAATATGGCCTACAAACTTTGTATCTCTATCAGAAACCATACTTCTAAGAAATCCATGCGACCTTACAATTTTTTTAAAGAATAATTTAACAATATTGGTTATGTCATTAGTTTTAGTAGAAGGTATGAAATGTGTCATTTTTGAAAATATGTACACAACAACTTAAATTGATTCATTAACCCTTTGTGTTCGAGGCAAATCCAACACAAAATCCATACTTACGAAGTCTCATGGTTTGGTTGAAATTGAAAATGACTTGTATAGACTTGCATTATGTTTCCTTCCTTTATCATGCTAACATACTCCACCTTTCAACAAATATTTGCGCATCAGTTTGCATATATGGCCAAAAATAGAAGACATTCAACTGAGAAAATGTCTTATCCTATCCAAAATGTCATGATCGTCCTTCACTATGCTTTTCTTTTATCAAATTTTATCTCATTGAATATTTCAGTATGCAGAGCTTATTATCACTATGCTTTTCTTTTATCAAATTTTATCTCATTGAATATTTCAGTATGCAGAGCTTATTATCCTTGAACAAAAATCCCTCTTGAATCATATAATTCAATCGTTAAGGTTTATTTATGCTAGCTAGATTTTCACAAGATGCATATGCATCATCTTTATACATGTCCTTCATGTCCTTCAGCTCATCAAATACCAAAATATTAACTTGGAACTCATGTAGAATGAAATTAATTATGCTAAATACACCTTATACCTTATTTGATGTACCGCTTGTGTGATTAATAAAAAATGTGAAATTTTGTAAAAACTCCCTCCATTTAGCATGTCTTTGATTTAATTTAGGTTAATTATTGATACACTACAAACCATGATTATCAACATTAAAACTAATCTCCTTTGGCACGAGATAATGTCTCCATTTTTTTAATGTTTGAACAATGACATAAAACTCCTCATCACAAGAGGAATACTTCTATTTTGCTTGATTCAATTTTTCATTAAAGTAGGTAATTGGTATTCCTTCCTAGATTAAGACAACTCCAATTGAAAATCCACTTGCAGATGCCTCATCTTAGAAAAAAATATTAAAATATGGTAAGACTAAGACATGTTCTGTAATCTTCTGCTTCAACAATTTGAAATTTCAATTTGATGCTACTGGCCACTTAAATGGTTGTTTACTTTCCTTATTTGTCTTTAGAGCACGAATGCTAATAATAATTTTAATAAATTTCCTATAAAGACTTTCTAAACCATGGAATCTTCTTACCTCAAAGACATTCCTTGGGATGAGCCAATTTATGATTTCCTTAACATTTTCCTATTCCATCTTCATATCATCTTCAAAAATCACAAAAATCCAAGTATACCACTTCCTTCTTAATAAAAATACACTTTTTAAAATTAATTGATAATTTATCTTTGCAAGCTATTCAATAGTAACCTGAGATGTCTCAATATTACTCCTTTCTTTTACTATACATGAGGATATCATATAAATAAAATATGACAATTTTTCCAGTAAATTCTTTCAAAACCTCATTCATCAATGCCATGAAAGTGTTAGGGGAATTCATGAGACCAAAAGGCATCACCAACCGTCCATATGATCCATGGTTCATTTTGAAATTTGTTTTCCATTCATCTCCCTCTATAGTTCTAATATGATGATATCCACCCTTTAAATTAATCTTGGATAAATACTTGGCATCACTCAAATAATCTATGAAATCATCAATGCATGGAAGTGGAAATATGTACCTAAGTTTAATTTTATTGATGGATTTGGAATGAGTACACATTCACTATCCCCCATCTTTATTTGGGCTGATAATTGTAGGAACATCACATGGACTCAAAATCTCCTTGATGAGATCTTTATCCAACAACTCTTGTACTTGTGTTTTTACTTCTTCATTCTCTTGTGGAGTCATCTTGTATGTTGCTTATTTGGAATAACTTCTCTTAGAATCAAGTCTATATGATGACTAATGCTCTTAATAGGATGTAAGTTACTTGGAATATCATTAACAATATTATCAATGAATTCATCCAACATACTTCTTAACTTATGGAGGAAAATCATCCAAATTTGTATTAGTAAGTATTACTTTTGGATTATCAATCAAAGTAAAGTGTACCTCTTCTTTCTTAACTACTTGCAGTGGCTCCTTTTCACTCATTAGTAGCACATTAGGGTTAGCTTATTCCTTTACTCGTTCATCTTGAAAAGGTAATAATACATGTATTTGAAGATTCTTTTCAAATGTGTAAGTGTTTCTTTTTCTGTCTTGAATAACATTTCTATCATACTGCCATGGCCTTCCCAACGAAATATGGCAAAGATCCATGGGAATTATGTCGCATAATGCCTCATACTTATAGCTACCAATATGAAATTCCACCTTACACTATTAATTTACCAAAAATTGATGTCCTTTTGCAACCATGATACTTTATAAGAGGTAGGTGGGTTATTCTTTTCAATTCTAATTTGTTTACCAACTTAGCAGAAACTTTTATGTGCTGTCACTATCAACCAAAACTTTGCAAAAATTAACTTTTGAGTTGCATACAATCCTAAATAAAATTTTCCTCTAGACTAAATCCTTAGATTCCTTTTCTAACTCGACCAAAACTCTCTTCATCAACAATGATTCTCTTTCTTAAGGTGTTTCTTCAGTTGCTACTAAATTCACAATCTCTTCTTTTGCTTCTTTCACATGTGTACTTATTTTACTTATGGGGTGGTGAATAACATATTCCCAACTGGCCACATCTATAACATCTAGGTTGATAATATCTAATTCCACCTATGCCCCTTGAAAAAGACCTTCCTCTGAATTTAACTCATCTAGGTGACTAAATACTTGAGCTTTCACATTCCTCAAATTGAAATCATCCTTAGTTAATCTATTTTCCTTTTCCTCCATTAGTTCCTCAACATTTAAATTAAATTCACACACAAGCACCTCCATTTTTGGTCTAACACTCATTGTATAAATAATCTTCAACATTATTTCCTCTATTGATACTTGACCTTCTTCTTAACAAGAAGATTCTTCTTCTTTTCTTTCACTTACATGTCCTTTTTCAGCTCCTGATTTCTAAGTAGTATCCATGGCCTCCATCCTTACTTGGACATGCCTCATCTCTGCTTGCAAAGATGCATTCTCTACAAGATTTCCTTGAACTACTTCTCGAACTACTCTTGTTCCTCTTTGTCTCTTTGCCATTTCTTAGATCACTCCTTACTATGATACCAAATCAATGTTCAACCTCCTTCTCTATGGATCAATGTGTTGAAAATAGCAACAAGAAATGATAAAAATAGAATCCAGAAATTCCAATTTTAATGTCTTTGAATTAAAATTGTCAATTAAAAATCGAATTTAGTCTCACCAGCTTCTTGGAAATAATTAATTAATTCATTATGGATTAATTAGCTGGATAAATTCAAGTTAGAAGTCTTTCTGTAGTCATGCAAGAGTTATCCATTAAATTAAGGAGATTATCCCTTAATTAAGGAGATAAGATTGAGTTATAATTAGTTAGCTCAGTTTACTGAGTTAAGTCCAATTGAATTAGTTCCAAACTGTTTGAGGAACTAATTGTGAGTTATCAGTAAGTTGATGCATGCATGCGCTCAACTAGTGTACTCCAGATAATTGAAGATTCACTCATTAGAAACTTATGCATGTCTATTCTGAGAAAGACCCAGTTGAGCTAAATGTCAAGGACAATGTACTATCAGTTGCACGCGTTTTCCTATAAACGAAACTCATTCATGCAGAAGGAAAAGGTTCCTTGAAGATTTCGCAGTTTAGATAGGGTGTGAGATTAGTGTGAGAGATCAATTTTCCACTTGGTTGGAGAAGATCATCCCAGAGGTATTGTGCAAGGAAATAGGAGCTTGGAGGGTAGAGGAGAAGGCTTGTGAGAAGTTTCGATTGCTTGTGAGCATCTAGGAGGATTGTACTGAGAGCTAGCTAGCTGTGAGAGCTAAGGCTTTGTATAATTTTGATGTATTTCCACCTTGTATGATAATACATATAGTGGGGTTTTTAGCTAAGGCTTTCCCCTAGTATTTTCTGTGTTTCATGTGCATTTATTCTTCTTCTGGTTATATGTGTTCAACTAGAATATTGCTCAATCTTTAAGCTTCCGCAAATTGATAGTAGAAGTAGGTTATAGTATTTTGCTTTAGTTATATTGCATTATCGAGTTAATCTACAGTTAGATTTTCTACATGGTCTTAGAGGTAGATTTGTAGATAATTTGAAGAATTTCTACATGGTACCAGAACTATTAATTGATCTATAGAGAAATTTCTACATGTAATCGGAGCCAAGTTTATCAGATCCAAGTTTATTGGAGCTGTGAATAATATACAAAAAAGAGAATTCAAAGTTTGAAGTTCCGGGTTGCAGGTGCAAATCAAATTCTTATCATACTTCAAGGTTGGCCAATGGCATTCTATGGCTTGAGACTTGAGTATGCCTTGGAAGGCAGCTCGAATTACATAACATGGAAATATCGCATGAAGGTTGTATTAGAAGACAACGGCTTGAAGTATTTCATTGATCAAGAAATCCCAAAGCCAGGTTCAACTAATGCACAAGAGTTGGATAAGTGGAAGAAGTGTGTGGCGAGGGCGAGACAGATCATCCTTGAGGGAGTTCGAGACCATATTGTCTCGAGTCTCCATGGGAAGGATACTCCATATTCAATGTGGAAGACATTGAAGGACCTCTTCCAGAACAATAGCGACCAGAGGAAATTGGCGCTCAAGGATAAGCTTCGAAGAATCAAGATGGAGAATGATGATACTATTTCTACATATTTGAACAAGTTCACCACCTGTAGAGATGAGCTTGGAAGTGTGGGAATAACTACTACCAATGATGATATGGTGAGCCTCGCTCTCCTTGGCCTTCCAAAGAGTTCGAATAGATACCAGGAATCTATGAATGGAAGGGAGAAACTGCCAGATTGAGAACGACTGTGGTCAAATTTGATGCAGGAGGAGATTAGGAGGAGCACTCGAGATGGTTCTTTATCCAAGGATGATGATGAAGAAAATCTAGCCTTAGCAAGTAAGGCAAGGAAAGTGAAGGGGAAAGATTCCCATTCCAAATCGAATTCTTCTCACGGAGGGAAGAAGGGTGACAAGTCTAAAATGAGATGCTTTAATGGTCACGAGATGGGACATTATGTGACTAATTTCCCATTAAATAAATTCAAGAAGGGATCCTTGGATGGATCGAAAGGTGAGGCATTAGCCTCTCAGTTCAAAATGGACTTTACCCTCATCGCATGCATGGTGTCATCGATGATGGGTTGTGATTGGTATCTTGACAGTGGAGCCTCATTCCACATGACCAACGATAAAAGTTTATTCAGTATCTTGGAGGAGAAAGACCTCAACATGCACATAGAGATGGGTGACGACAAAAGGTAAAGTGTTTCAGGAGTGGGCACGATTAATTTTGAGAGGGAGCATGAAGCTCCTATCACCTTGACAAATGTGAAGTATGTGCTTGGATAGAAGAAGAACTTGGTATTGGTCGTGATGTTGGAGGACAAAGGCTACGATATTGTCTTCAGTAAGGGAAAGTTTTTCCTTAGACACATCACCTCGAGACAGGTAAAACATATCGGTTCACGAGTTAAGAACCTATATGCTCTTGAGGTTCAAGATGCATGCAAAGCCTTGAGGAGCAAGGCAAATGTTAGAGATTTGGTGGTTGAGAGGGAGAGTAAATTACCTCTCAACATGCAGTCCTAGAAGAAGTCTTAGACAATTGTGGAGGAGCCACAATTGGAGAAGGCAGAGGGATCACATGTAGCCATACCTCTATGTGTGAGGTGGGGCGATGTGAAGTGATAGTCTCAAGAAGGCTAAAATTGGGCAGGGTTCATTGAGAGGTTTTATCTCATGGATTGTACCTTGCTATGGGAGCCCAAAGTACATAGTAGTGGGAGGAATTAGTGGGATTGATGCAGTCAGAGATCAAAGTGACAGAGGGTAGAGTAGTCAGATACTAAAGAACGCAGAGAAGGATTGACAATAGTGAAAAAGGGCAGATTCAGCCAAAGCGCAAAGTTTTCAGTTGACAGAGGCAATAGTAGTCAGAGGCTTTGATAACAGATGCATCATACTGATTCAGGTTTTTTTCTGGAGTTGCTGGAGCAACAACACTAGAGAGAAGTGTTGCATGCAGAACATTCCAAAGGTTCAGGGTCGGAATCGAGTTGAATTACTTTCTTGTTGAGAGGGAGTGTTGAAAATAGCAACAAAAAATGATAAAAATAGAATCCAGAAATTCCAATTTTAATTTGTCCTTGAATTAAAATTGTGAATTAAAAATCGAGTTTAGTCTCACTAGCTTCTTGGAAATAATTAATTAATTCATTATGGATTAATTAGTTGGAGAAATTCAAGTTAGAAGTCTTTCTGCAATCATGCTATAGTTATCCCTTAAATTAAGGACATTATCCCTTAATTAAGGAGATAAAATTGAGTTATATTTGAGTTGTAATTAGTTAGCTCAGTTTACTGAGTTAAGTTTAGTTAATTTAGTTCCAAACTGTTTGAGGAACTAATTGTGAGTTATTAGTCAGTTGATGCTTGCATGCACTCAACTAGTGCACTCCAAATAACTGAAGATTCACTCATCAGAAACTTATGCATGTCTATTATGAGAAAGACCTAGTTGAGCTAAATGTCAAGGATAGTGTACTATAGTTGCATGTGTTTTCCTATAAAGGAAACTCATGCATGCAGAAGGAAAAGGTTCCTTGAGGATTGCGCAGTTTAGACAGGGTGTGAGATCAGTGTGAGAGATCAATTTTCCACTTGGTTGGAGAAGATCATCCTAGAGGTATTGTGCAAGGAAATAAGAGCTTGGAGGGCAGAGGAGAAGGCTTGTGAGAAGCTTTGATTGCCTGTGAGCATCCAAGAGGATTGTACTGAGAGCTGGCTTGCTGTGAGTGCTAAGGCTTTGTATAATTCTGATGTATTTCCACTTTGTATGATAATACAAATAGTGGGGTTTTTAGCTGAGGCTTTCCCCTGAGCATTTTCTGTGTTTCATGTGCGTTGATTCTTCTTTTGGTTATATGTGTTCAGCTCGAATCTTGATCAATCTTTAAGCTTAAATTGATAGTAGAAGTAGGTTATAGTATTTTTCTTTGGTTATATTGCATTATCGGGTTATTCTACAGTCATATTTTCTACATGGTCTTAGAGGTAGATTTGTAGAGAATTTGCAGAATTTCTACATGGTATTAGAGCTAGTTGATCTATAGAGAAATTTCTACACAATGCTCTGATTGTATTATGAGATATATTTTAATTTCTCCTCTTTATTGGTAGTGGTCTTTATGTTCAGAGTTTTGATATGGGGTGTGATCCTCTGTTCTATAGTTGATGGTACTCAATTGCATAGCGGTTATGTTGTTCTCATTAACAATGAAACTATGCATGTGAATCTCAAATTTGTATACTTTAGCACCAATGCTAATTTTTTTATATACCATTTGACTAGAAATTTATGACTGCAGGCATAGGGGATATTGCCTATCATATATTCCATAACATCATAAAATTATTCATATTTACATCCTTATTCAACAACATATGCAACTATGTAGAAATAATAATATCATCATCATCAATGCAACAAAACATAAATGAATAATAGAAGAAAAGCATGCACACGTAGAGAGACCAGGGAAAAACCCACTATGGGGAAAACCCTTACAAATTATTCTTCCTATATTGTCATCAAATGATTCAACAAAATACAATATAATGATCCATATATTCATCTATTCAACTAACTAGAAAAAACAACTCCAACATCCATATATGAACCCAACAAAGCTTATACTCAAAGACATGATTTTGAAGTCTATAATGAACTGTCACTGTTTGGAGTTAACAAACCTTGTGGTCACTGAGAGAAATATTTGGAAGACTAATATTTCATATTTATGTCTTGTCACACAGAGGAGGAGATATGCGAACAACTATATCTTACCCAGTTGCTCCTTTAAGCCTGTCATGCGAGCGACTAGGGTAAGATATGGACTGCGGAAACCATAAACTCCTAGTTGGATGATGGAGAGTTTTCCGTGCGACTGGAAGGCTCCAGTCACATGGATGAGCTTCTGCGCGAACAACTGGGGTCGACTTCGTCCTATGTTGTGTCTGCGGCTGAGGCCCAAAACCCTAAATCAGAGATGCGAGCTTTAGTCCGTGTAATTTCACCTCAGAGCGATCCTGTTCCTTCGTGGATGAGCCTCAAATCTATTCGATCCAAAAAAAAATATAGAACAATGTCTCATCATTGTATCTAAATGAGGTAGAAGTCAATTTTATTTAAATCCTTCCAAGGTGGTCCACTTTGCTTTAGGGCCGACCTTATCAAATATGCACATGTGGGATTTTCTTCATAATTACACTTTCCCTTATCAAATTTGAGTGCTATTTAGGTTGATTTTGTTCCTCTCTAAAAGAGGAATTCAATGCAATCATTATCTCCATCATGTTAGCTATCCAAAGTGGAATTTGACCATAGTTGCATATTTTTAGTAGGGTTTTAATTAGTAGACACACTTGTATCATATATCTCGCGACATTCATAAAATCCCACTCCATTAACACTAGATTAATACAACCATATTACATTACTAAAATTATAAAAGCCTGGGATGAACCACCATGTTCTAAAAAACCACTAAAATATAAAATTGTGTGACAAAACACATTGGTAATAAAGTCAAAATATTGCCCTTTTTTTTTTTCTCGAGCTTTGCTCAGAAACCCCCAAGTAGGGGGGCTAGAACCCCTCCCGTGACTCCCCTGTTGAGCTTGAGCTTGGTGCATACAAATTTTGCTTGGTTCTAGTTTTGCAAATAATATAAAACATAACCAACGTTCTCCCACTTGTTTTCTTTGCATATCTGGGGCACAAGATTTCTTAATCAATAATCCAAGGAAATAATTCCCATTGTTCACATGCACCGAGAAAACTTCTTAGTGCTTATAGAATTTGAAACATTCTTCAAGATGTCCACCTTCACTCGCAACACCTTCTTGTCTTCAACCATGTATCGTACAATGTGATACTGAACATCAATATGTTTTTGTTTTAGAATGATAAGATGGGTTCTTCGCTAGGAAGGTTGCACTTTGATTTTCACAATATATCCTTATAGCTTTCTATACCAACCCAATACATGAATACCGTAATCTTTCTAACCATACTACTTCCTCGCTTGTATGAGTGGTTGCAATCTATTCAAATTCTATAGTTGAGAGTGCCACTACATATTATCTCTTGCTCATCCAACTGATTTCTCCTTCAAATAGGTTAAACCCATAACCCCTTGTAGATCTTTCGTGATCCATATCTCTAGCCAAATTTGCATCAAGAAAGCTATGTATGTCAAAGAATCTATGTAGTCATTGTCTTCCTTGGTATTACAATCCACTATTGATAACACCAAAAAATATCTGCAAACTCTCTTTACTGCTATCCAATACTCTTTCTCCTTCCCTGATTTTTACATATACTTACTCAATACTCCCATTGCATGTGTAATATTATATTTATTACAAACCATTGCATAAATAAAACTACCAATTGCAATAAAATATCAAACATGGGACATGTACTTTCCCTTTTTCTATGTCTTGGGGCAATGGTTTACAGATAACTTTACATTTGTCGGAATAGGTACTTTTTCCGGTTAAAATTATTGCATATTAAAGTCTTTGCAATATTGTTACAACATACTTCCTCTAATTTAACTAGAGTTTCCTATTTCCCTAATATATTTTAATTTCCATGACTAAAATGAAATTTACAACGCCAAGATATTTCATTCCAAATTTAGAGGACAACTCAATTTTCACATCTTGGATGATTTCATTATCATTTCCAATCAACAACATATCATCCATGTACAAAACCAAATAAATAAGATGATCACTAACTAATTTGAATACACAATAATTTTCTTTGCTCCTTTTGAAACCAAGTCCTAATATATGAGTATCAATTTTTTGATACCACATTCTTGGTGATTGTTTTAACCCATACAAAGACTTTTTCATCCTACATACTAGTTCTTTTTGTCACTTCATTGTAAATATTTTTGGTTTGTTCATGTAGATTTTTTCTTTCAGATCCATAAGTAGGAATGTTGTCTTCCTTTCCATTTATTCTACTCCAAATAAAATCTAGTAGCAATAGATAAAACAAGTCTAATAGAAGTTAACTTGGCAACATGAGAAAAAATTCTCACTAAATTCAATTCTCTCTACTTGGGAATAACCTTTTACTACTAATTGAGATTTGTATTTCTCCATTTTTCCTTATGCATTGAACTTATCCTTAAACACCCTTTTTCTACCAATGGGCCTTCTTCTAGTTGGAAACTCCACTAGATCCAAAGCCTCATGTTCTAGGTATCTATTTTTTCAACCATGGCAGTTTTCTCAAAGTTTTCCATCCTCTAAATCCTATCGAAAATTGGGCAATTATTGAGAGGAGGGGGGTGGGGCTGAATGAGTAATTGTGTTTTTAAATGACCAATTTCAAATTATTTTAACGAACCGGGGGGGGGCACGGGCTGAATGAGTAATTGTGTTTTTAAATGACCAATTTCAAATTATTTTAACAACCTTTTAATATTTTCTTTTATAGTTAATAAATGTTCAACAATTAACCATGAATTCAAAGTTGAAAATAGTAACAAGAAATGTTAAAAATAGAATCTAGAGATTCCAATTTAATTTGTCCCTGAATTAAATTGTAATTCTTTTCTCATAGCAACTTGTAATAGTTAACCAAGTTAAGTTGACTTAATTAACTTAGGAATATCGAGTTGGAAGTCTATCTAAAGTCATGTAAGTGTGATCCCTAGGTTTTAGGGGTCTAGATTGAGTTTATTGGAGTTGTAATTAGATAACTAAGTTTGACTGAGTTATAGTCGGTTAAACTAGTTCTAACTGTTGGAGGAACTCGTAGAGGTTTAGTAGTGAGTTGTTGCACTAGTGCATCCTCAGTTCCATACTAGCTAACTGAAGATACACTCAAGAATAACCCATGCATGTTTAGAGGAAGACCAAATTGAGACTAGAGTGCAGGGACAATGTACTATCAGTTGTATAATTTTATGAGTTGTACGAATGGTGCATGAAATCACTTGAGGACTAGTTTTAGATTGCGTAGTTATGGAAGAAGGATTTCATCATTAAATAAATGCTAATTCCTTTAGTAATTGCGCAAGGGAGTAGGGGCTTGGAGAGTAGCAGAATAGGCTAAGTGTTTGCTTGAGCTAGCATGTGAGAAGAGAGTTGATCATACTTGTGCAGGAATTGTTCTAGTGAGAACAAGATTTGTATTTTCACTCAAATTTCTGATTAATGCAATATAGATAGTAGGGGTTTTGAGTAGTGTCTTTCCCCGGATAAATATTGTGTTGTGTCATTGATGTTCTTCCTCTTGTTGATTATTTTTTTTCTTTGATCATTGCTTTCCGCTGTTTGAGAGTAGAGTAGATTATTGTCTTGTGTTTTAGGAAATTACATGAACTATGAATCTACAAGAAAATCGACATGGTATCGGAGCTGAAGACAATATACTAGATGATATTTCGAAGTTTTGAGTTCGGGGTTACAGGTGAAATTCGAATTTGCGATACATACTGTAGGATTGGCAAATGAATTTCACAATGTAAACTTTGAAATGTGAACTTAAAACTCAAAACAAGAAATCTAGCCAAAAAATGTCCCAAAAACATGAAAAATCAACTCGAAAATGAAAATTGTTGATGCTAGAATAACACCTTTTTTTTCTAGAGTAAATTTTCAACATGTTTAAAAAATGGTAGTGAAAACCAGTTTTTTGTGCAAAAATTGTGCAAAAAACACCCTAAAAGTGAAAAGTGTTGATGTTGGAATAATACTCATTTTTTTATTTTTTAGGGTAAATTTTCAACATGTTTTAAAAATGGCAGCGAAAACCAATTTTTTGTGCAAAAAACACCCTGAAAATGAAAAGTGTTGATGTTGAAATAACATCTGTTTTTTTTGGATAAATTCTCAACATTTTGAAATAATGACATAAAAGATTTTATCATGAATCCAAAAAATATTAAAATTT